>LBNU01038397.1:0-10468 GCA_014162995.1 Artemisia annua | reverse complement strand
AAGGTTGAGTGTAATCCATAGGTTTAAATAATAAGGTTGAGCACAAGGTTTTAATCATAAGATATGAGAAACAAATGCAAATATCGGGGTAATCAAGGTAACAACCAATGTATAGAGGCATCCCTGTGCATATAACATTGTTGATGATGCTAAGCTCATGACACGCAAAACGTTAACCAACAATCATAGTATCAATATAACCGCGGAATTTCATAATATAATAGTGCCCCCAAGGCCGAGTACTTGCCAATTACCCGGCAAAATTGAATATAGTACACCACAATTTGCCTATCCAGCAAAAGGAGTGGGAGGGTCAATTCCTACAGGCCTATATCCCTATATTCGCGCTCACTCGCAAGTGATTAATGGTTCATGATCTGAGGGTCTTGCAATGGCAAGGCAAAGCTACTTAGCACATCGTCTGGAAAGCATACCAAAAATATTTGTGCTCAGAAAACATTTAAAGCATGTATCTCACCCCATGGGTTTATAAACATTTAAAAGATAAAAAGCGGGGCAATGAATCATACCTTAACAATAGCAGGAAACGAGATATATCAACCAATCAAATAATGTGTCACAGCAAATAATCCTCAGCACAACCTAAGCAATATCAATATCATAACTCAGCAATGGTACTCGAATACTTCAATAAACTATGCTTGAATAAAGGTTTACAAAATACAATGGCATTTGAAAGAGAATAGTTTTCAAAGAAAAGTCTCGTGTGGAAGAAAGATAGAAAAGAATAAGTCGGCGAAATGACAAAATACGCAAGAAAGGCGAATGAATACTCGAAGAAATTCGTCGAAAAGAAATGAAAACAAAAGAAAAGAAAAGTAAAGACACCTTCGAATAAAATTAATCACTCATAATAAGTCTCGGTTTTACCCATTTTCCCAAAATAATGTTGAAATAAAAAGGGTTTTGAAATAAATATTAGTTAGTAAAATAGTTTAAAGATTATAAAGAATTTTACAAAATTTCGGCATGACCTGCCCGTTTATAGAACATTTCCCGAGTCAACGACTCTTTATATTCTTATAACGTTTAACATTTTATAAATAATAATATGATTGGATATATCATTTACGTAGTCCATTAGTTGTTTAGGTTTATCGACCATTTGGTATTGTTCGGGTTCCAGGTACGTTAAGATCTTTAAGGGCCTAACGTACCCTACCGTCTCGTGTACTAAAGGGTCCATAAGTCCAAATAACCATAGCCGCAAATCCAATACGTCCAATACAAGTTCACAATATAACATCATAGTAATAATAACACGGAAACCAAGTCCAACGTNAGGTTTATCGACCATTTGGTATTGTTCGGGTTCCAGGTACGTTAAGATCTTTAAGGGCCTAACGTACCCTACCGTCTCGTGTACTAAAGGGTCCATAAGTCCAAATAACCATAGCCGCAAATCCAATACGTCCAATACAAGTTCACAATATAACATCATAGTAATAATAACACGGAAACCAAGTCCAACGTCCAAATCCTCTCAACTATGTCACATGTATTTTAGGTTTCTTAGTTTTATTAGCCGTTTTATTTATTTACCATTTAAAATAAATAATAATAATAATAATAATCCGAGACTAATAACCAATCCCGAAATAATCCGACAAACAACAAAAATAACAACTCTAAAATCAAACAACCAAACCCAACTCCATTCGGCTCAAACCAAATAACCAAAACCAAATCCGAATCCTAACCTATTTGGCCAAAACATAAACCAAAACCAAATCCAATCCCATATAACCTTCGGCTCAAACCAAATATCCAAATCCAATCCCAAACACAACTACAACAATAATAACATTGATGTGTGCTATTTTACACATACTTTTGACCTTAGTTTAAGTGATATAAAGACCAAAAACTAACGTTAAACGCCAAAGATATAGTGTTTTTGTGTTTGTGACTGTGTAGGAAAGGATATTGCATAAATGGCATGAAAACCAACCAAAAAGCCCTAAACGAGCACGAGATTTGGAAAAGAGTTTAAAATTGAAGCCGAAGATGAAATGTGTGGTTGACTTTGGTTGACCGTTTTAGAGCCAGTCAAATTTTGGCGCCGCTGCCGGGGAGGTTGTGCGCGTTTTCTAAAACAATTTGCAGATTAGTGATTCTGGAGATTCATATCCTTTGTATATTACCACATTTGTTCATATTTTCTTATTTTCACATAAAATCAAAACGAATCGTAAAATTTTACCATTTCAGATTACTCAGGGATTACTTAGTGTGATCTACGAGGAAACGATTTGGTTTTTCAAAACGATTTCCAAAAACATTTTAATTCAGTTTTCAAGAAACACAAAACCCAAAAATATTTTCCTTATTATTTTTACAAAATGTTTCTTGAAAATCCCAAAAATATTCCCCTTTACCCTCTTACCCTTTTGATTCTTCATCCCTATCCCTCTGTAAACCTTTGATTCTTTCCTATGTCGTATCCATACCATTTGGGTTGCCAATGGTGTGGTGGCCCTCATAACGGTGGTAATTGCCCCGGCTGTGGCATGGTAGAGTCAGGATACGGGTCTGTCTATAACCAGGATCCTTATTCTTGCCATGACACGATTGGTTTATTCCACCAGCCACCAAACCATGGATACTGACATACTCATGTGAATTTTGTGGAGGTTCTCACCAAGGATTCGAGTGTCAAACCGGAAACACGTTTGTCTATGAACAGTTTTTTGGTAACACTCAGAAATTTGAAAACGACCAATATCCATATGATTCACCGAATCTGACTCAACAGTTTTACTGTTGTGATTACTGTGGAGGCCCACATTTCAACTCTGATTGTCAACCAGGGAATCCATTTCCTTGTGACGATTTTGACACATCGTATTATGACCAACCTCCACAGTACCAAATGAATAAAGCAATTCTTCCCGAAATCCAAACCATATTGGAAATACTTGATGAGCTTAAAGGTTTAGTTAAAGACCTTGCCCAAAGAGACACTCATCAAAAATCTATGAAAGAATTGCTAGCTGAAGAAGAGGCTGCTAAAATAAATTCCCAAGATGCTTTTTGAAAAATCTATTAGGGAATCAATTGCAAAAGAAAAAGCAGCCAAATCTAGCTCTCAGTTCCGTTTCATTCCTGATGACACTGATGATGAAGATACCCTTGACATTCTTTAATTTTATAAAGCTTCATCAATTTCATCAGTTGATATTCCATCAGTTGAGATTCCATCTCAATCTGTTGCTATCACCCCCGAAGTTCACACTCACTCTTTGAACATGGGGGACGAGCATCTTAGCACTATTCCTGAAAAGGAATCAGAAGAATTCATAAAGTCTAGTGTTGAGAACCCTGTTCCAATCCCAAGAGAGTCACAGGGAACTTTTGATCATATGTGTGATTTACCTTCCCCTCTTGAGTGTCCAAAAGATCAATTTGAGACTTTCTCTGATTCCAACGATGATTGTACATCTTATGGAGACATTGAATACGTTGAGGCATCACTTCCACATTCTGATACTGATCCTCTTCTTGAGGAGTTCGACGATGAACTCGCTCACATCAATCCACTTCCATCGGGAAGTGATGATGATCTCTTTGATGTCGAAGCTGATGTAGGAGAAATCAAAAGTCTCTTATATCATGATCCGTCACTCACTTCTTATCCCAACAGTCCAGAAGAGAATGTTGATCACCTTGTTCCCGAAACATTCAATACAACTTTCACCAATCCTCTGTTTGAATTCGAATCTGAGTTCACTTTGATCTCTAATAATCCAATCTTTGATGAGGAGAGTGATGAGTCCATAATGGAACAAGAGTTCACAGAATTACATCATGTGATTAATTCTCTTCATGAGGAGCTCGCCGGTGAACTCACTCATATCATGACTCCTCCAGAGTATGATAGCCCGGGGGGAGATGTCCTAAATCATGAGAATTTGCAAATTCCCACCCTCCCACCCGGGATGTTTTCAACACCAAAGAGCTTAACCTTTGAAATCCAAACGAGTGCAACTGCACTTGATCCTGAGGAAGAAATTCTTATCATGATTGTTCTCATGACTTTCTTCCTTTTCTTCACCTACTCGGTGACCTCCTCTCTTCTTCACTCATTCGGGAGTGAAGACACTATCTTTGATCCCGGCATTTTCATATATCATTCTTTTAGGCCAGGGTCTCTCTGTATATCTCATCGGTGTGGAACTTTCACGTGCTTCAAATGTTTGTCCAAACATCTTGAATGAAAGTCCGATGGAGATTATCTCTTCCACATGATACTTCCCCATGAACAAATGAATTCGGGGTCGAGTCAAGCTAGCGACTCGGTAAACAAAAACAGTAGCATGTATACGGGGTTTTCACCCTAAGTGTGGGGGAAGTTACCCCTGCTATAGTTCACCATGTATATATTGTAAAAAAAAAAAAAAAAAAAAAAAAAAAAAAAAAAAAAAAAAAAAAAAAAAAAAACATAATCATCATCATTTTTAAAAGAAGTGATAGCTTCTATTTAAGAAGCTTTAAATATCTAACTCACTTTTCAAATATGATGTTCCCACACTTGTCTCAATCCAAACTTTTTACGTTCAAGGATTCGGCATAATAGCCGGGACTTTGAATATTGAGGACAATATTCAGTTCTAGTGTGGGGGGGGGGGAAAATTATTGGCGAATTTTGATCACATTTGTACATTTCAGCGCCTTAATACCCCATTTTTGATCAAATTTTTTTTTTTTTTTTGTGGTTATCAGTCCGCCTTGTCTAAAACACAAAAGGACTGGCTAATCCAGGAGCAAACGGCTCTTGGTAAAGATATATCAAATCCGTTTACGGCTGACAATTTGCCAAAAATTGTATGGTATTCAACTCACCATATCTTTGATAGTGAAGAGTTGGCTAGCCCACAAGGTTATGGCTTGTGGTAAAGGCAGTGGAAAACCATAATTGGTAATCAACTCACCAAGATGATGACTGAATTCTGTAACACCCCCAACTCGAATACGGCAGCTATCATGCTGGGGGTATTACGCAAATAGAAACCAGGCACATTTATAGCTAACGACCACAACACGGGACGTTTATAAATGTTGCAAAACATATCATTCGAATTACAAACCATTTAGAGTACAAGGACTCTTAAGTCAAAGTAGCAGCGGAAAAAGTAAATAGAGTTTGCAGTGGAAAATAAACAAAGTTTAGCAGCGGAAGTAACAAAAGACACAAAAGGTTTTACGAATGACATGCAAATAAGGATAGAAAGATAGTAAAGCTGCCTTGACAGAAATGCCTCTTCAGCCTTAGCCACTCCACCATGCCCCAAGTATCAAGCTTCAAAGCTAATTATTAATATCATTAGTACCTGAAACACATGCTTAAAAAGTCAACACGAAGGTTGAGTGTAATCCATAGGTTTAAATAATAAGATTGAGCACAAGGTTTTAATCATAAGATATGAGCAACAAATGCAAATATCGGGGTAATCAAGGTAACAACCAATGTATAGAGGCATCCCTGTGCATATAACATTGTTGATGATGCTAAGCTCATGACATGCAAAACGTTAACCAACAATCATAGTATCAATATAACCGCGGAATTTCATAATATAATAGTGCCCCCAAGGCCGAGTACTTGCCAATTACCCGACAAAATTGAATATAGTACACCACAATTTGCCTATCCAGCAAAAGGAGTGGGAGGGTCAATTCCTATAGGCCTATATCCCTATATTCGCGCTCACTCGCAAGTGATTAATGGTTCATGATCTGAGGGTCTTGCAATGGCAAGGCAAAGCTACTTAGCACATCCTCAGGAAAGCATACCAAAAATACTTGTGCTCAGAAAACATTTAAAGCATGTATCTCACCCCATGGGTTTATAAACATTTAAAAGATAAAAAGCGGGGCTATGAATCACACCTTAACAATAGCAGGAAACGAGATATATCAACCAATCAAATAATGCATCACGGCAAATAATCCTCAGCACAACCTAAGCAATATTAATATCATAACTCAGCAATGGTACTCGAATACTTCAATAAAGTATGCTTGAATAAAGGTTTATAAAATACAATGGCATTTGAAAGAGAATAGTTTTCAAAGAAAAGTCTCGTGTGGAAGAAAGATAGAAAAGAATAAGTCGGCGAAATGACAAAATACGCAAGAAAGGCGAATGAATACTCGAAGAAATTCGTCGAAAAGAAATGAAAACAAAAGAAAAGAAAAGTAAAGACACCTTCGAATAAAAATTAATCACTAATAATAAGTCTCGGTTTTACCCATTTTCCCAAAATAATGTTGAAATAAAAAGGGTTTTGAAATAAATATTAGTTAGTAAAATAGTTTGAAGATTATAAAGAATTTTACAAAATTTCGGCATGACCTGCCCGTTTATAGAACATTTCCCGAGTCAACGACTCTTTATATTCATATAACGTTTAACATTTTATAAATAATAATATGATTGGATATATCATTTACGTAGTCCATTAGTTGTTTAGGTTTATCGACCATTTGGTATTGTTCGGGTTCCAGGTACGTTAAGATCTTTAAGGGCCTAACGTACCCTACCGTCTCGTGTACTAAAGGGTCCATAAGTCCAAATAGCCATAGCCGCAAATCCAATACGTCCAATACAAGTTCACAATATAACATCATAGTAATAATAACACGGAAACCAAGTCCAATGTCCAAATCCTCTCAACTATGTCAAATGTATTTTAGGTTTCTTAGTTTTATTAGCCGTTTTATTTATTTACCGTTTAAACTAAATAATAATAATAATAATAATAATCCGAGACTAATAACCAATCCCGAAATAATCCGACAAACAACAAAAATAACAACTCTAAAATCAAACAACCAAACCCAACTCCATTCGGCTCAAACCAAATAACCAAAACCAAATCCGAATCCTAACCTATTCAGCCAAAACATAAACCAAAACCAAATCCAATCCCATATAACCTTCGGCTCAAACCAAATATCCAAATCCAATCCCAAACACAACTAGAACAATAATAACATCAATATAATTCCACCACCACCACCACCCAAGCCACGGTGCTGGTGGCAGTCGGCTGCCGAGCCAAAACCAAACCAAACGGACCTCGAAAGTTTATCATAACCCGAAAATATATACTCCCTTCGTCACTAAACAACAAACAACAACAAGAAATCCAAAACCCTCACCGAGTCACCGAGTTGACTCGGTGAGTCCATCCGAGTCGCGGCCAAACAAGGACAAAAGAGAAAACCACACGAGTTTTATTATTAAAAACATTTATAAAAAGATTTTTATAAATAAAAATCGGATTTATTAGAAATATAAAATAAGGGTTTGTAAAAGAAAAGAAAAATAAAAGAAAAGGGGGCGAGTGGTGGTGCTATACCGGTGGTAGGAAGGGTGAAAGGAGGTGGTGGCGGCGTTCGGTGGTGGTCGGCAGTCAAGGAGGTGGCGCGTGGGGCGCGTAGGGGTGGTTTGGTGGTAAACGGAGTGCGGGGATGAGTCGGGGACGTCCCGATCTATAAGGTGAAGTAGGTGGTGAGATTAGAGGTGGCCGGAATATTTTCCGGTGGCCGGATTTTTATGGATTCCGGTGGTGAGATTAGGGTATGAAATGAAAATAAAATCAAGGGTCCAATCTTGCCAATGTATTAAACTTCTCGTAAAAACGGTTCGGGGCTCAAACGACATAGCAAACGGACTCGAAAATTTACGAAACTTGCGCCATTGTTCACGAAATAATTTTTCCAACAAAATCAAGCATAAACTTCAGAGTTTTTCTCAAACTCAAAATAAATCAAATAATTTGGCAAATGCAATACAATTCGAGTTTTCTAGGTTGTGCTGAGTCAATGAAGGAATAAATTCTCGTTTCCAAATATATCTCACGCTTCTCAAGCCCAATTTAACATGCATTAAAAATTTAAAAGTATCTCAGGTACGAAAATAGAAGTTTGGCTAGAAATGGGTTTTAGGAAAAATACCAGGTGTTACATAACATATATCATATTTAGAAATCCGTCCCGGATTTAGTTTAAGTCACCAGTCCCGGTTTTGAAAAGATTTGGGTACTTGCGTTTAAATTCATCCTCGCGTTCCCAAGTGTACTCAGGTCCTCTCTTGGAATTCCAACGAACTTTCACAAGAGGGATACGACTCTTCTTCAATCGCTTAACCTCGCGATCCATAATCTCAACAGGTTCTTCAACAAAATGCAACTGTTCATCAATCTCAATCTCCTCAAGAGGAATCACCGCATCCTCATCGGTCAAACACTTCCTCAAATTCGACACGTGGAAAGTAGGGTGAACCCTACTAAGCTCGGGTGGCAATTCTAGCTTATAAGCCACGGGACCAATCCTTTCCAAAATCCTAAAAGGTCCAATATATCGAGGATTCAACTTTCCTCTCTTACCAAACCTGATCACACCTTTCCAAGGCGATACCTTCAACATAACCCGATCTCCTACCTGAAACTCCAGGGGTTTACGCCTCACATCCGCGTAACTCTTCTGACGGTCACGAGCTACTTTCAATCGCTCTTTAATCTGAGCAATCTTCTCGGTCGTCTCACGGACCAAATCCGGACCAATAAGCTGTGCTTCTCCCACTTCATCCCAACAAATGGGTGAACGACACTTTCGGCCATAAAGTGCCTCAAACGGTGCAGCTTTAATACTCGCATGATAACTGTTGTTGTAGGAAAACTCAACCAAAGGCAAATGGATATCCCATCCATTCCCGAAATCAATCGCACACGCGCGTAGCATATCTTCCAAAGTCTGAATGGTTCTCTCGCTTTGGCCATCGGTCTGTGGATGGTAAGCGGTACTCATATCGAGATGCGATCCAAACGAGTCCTGAAGCGACTGCCAGAATTTCGAGGTAAACCCGCTATACCTATCGGATATAACAGACACTGGTGCTCCATGCCGAGAAACTATCTCCTTCACGTAGAGCCTAGTCAACTTATCCATGCTATAGTTCTCCCTGATCGGCAAGAAGTGAGCAGATTTCGTCAATCGGTCGACTATTACCCAAATAGCATCAAATCCAGTAGCAGTCTTAGGTAGCTTGGTGATAAAATCCATCGTAATCCTCTCCCATTTCCATTCTGGGATCTCGAGTTGCTCTAGCAGACCAGACGGTTTCTGATGTTCTGCTTTTACCTTGGCACATGTAAGAGACTTACGGACATAATCGGCAATCTCAGCCTTCATATTGGACCACCAATATAACTTCTTCACATTCTGATGCATCTTATCAGATCCTGGGTGAATAGAATACTTGGACTTATGAGACTCTAGCAAAATCAAATCTCTTAGTCCTCCAAACACAGGCACCCAACTTCTTCCTTTGTAACACAAAGTTCCATCCGATCGTTTCTCCAACTTCTTTTTCTCGATCATCCCATCAAGTTTCTCTCCCTTGAGATCTCCTTGTCTCACGACTTCCTCTTGAGCTTGTAAAATCTGGGCGGGTAAATTCGAATTGATCGTCAAAACTAAAGCTCGAACACATAGTAGCTTTAACCGTTCCTTTCGGCTCAAGGCATCAGCCACGACGTTCGCTTTTCCCGGGTTATATCGAATCTCGCAATCATAATCGCTCAACGTCTCTCACCATCGTCGTTGTCGCATGTTCAACTCCTTCTGATCCAAAATATGCTGTAAACTCTTGTGGTCAGTATAGACAACACACTTCGTACCGTAAAGGTAGTGTCTCCACAACTTAAGCACAAAAACTACAGCTCCTAACTCCAAATCATGAGTGGTATACTTCTCCTCATGAGTCTTAAGCTGTCGGGAAGCATAAGCCATAACCTTCCCTCGTTGCATCAAAACTGCTCCTAATCCCTGATACAAAGCATCACAATAAACCATAAAATCCTCCACTCCATCTGGCAAAGCCAATATCGGTGCGCTACAAAGCTTCTGCTTCAAAATCAGAAATGCTTTCTCTTCTTCCTCTCCCCATTCATACTTCTTATCCTTTTGAGTCAACGCAGTAAACGGTTTGGATATCTTGGAGAATCCCTCAATGAATCTCCTGTAATACCCAGCCAATCCTAGAAATTGACGAATTTCTGTGGCATTAACAGGCGTTGCCCATTTCTCAATAGCCTCAATCTTAGCGGGATCCACATATAATCCTTTACTATCGATTACATGACCCAAAAATTGTACCTTGCGAATCCAAAATTCGCACTTAGAGAACTTCGCATACAACTGCTCGTCCTTGAGCAACTTAAGAATCGTCGCCCAATGTCGCATATGCTCCTCCTCACTCTTGGAGTAAATCAAGATGTCTTCGATGAAGACTATCACGAACTTATCCAAATAAGGCTTGCATACTCGGTTCATGAGATCCATAAATACTGCAGGCGCGTTGGTCAAACCAAACGGCATAACTTGAAACTCATAATGACCATAACGGGTCCTGAACGCTGTCTTAGGAATATCCTCTTCC
>LBNU01038396.1:45530-117832 GCA_014162995.1 Artemisia annua | reverse complement strand
ATTTTCATCATAGTTGAATTCAAAAAAGGGGTCATGTCTTACGCCTTAGCGCACCTTATTGTGCCTTTTTATTTTTCACGTCTTATCTCACGCCATGCCTTAAGCTGACACCTTGGTCTATTGCGTAACGTAGAGGTCACGCCTTTGCATCGCCATGATGCGCCTTTTAGAACCATGCTAATAGGGAAAGGATCCGATAAAAGTAAAGACTAAAATGAGAAAGTATTTAAAAAGCCACATAATAAGAAATAAAATTTTAAACGAAGATACTTTTACTTTTATAAGTGCGTCTGATATAATTGATTGTGATTTATTCTCACCAATCTCACTTTAATTGTACTTCTCAATTGATCATAACTCATCTCTACTATATTAACAGAAAATTATTGCTTAAAACTTCATAAAATAAGAAATGATGAATTACTCTTATGCTCTATGTCTTGCTTAAAATGTTGTTTTATAATTAATGTGTTTCTAAATCTATAAAGTCTATCTTTTTTTTTTTTTTTTTTTTTTAAAGATTTACCACAATCTTCTCTCTCAATTCTGATATATATTTCAATCCTAATTTGTTAATTTGAAACTGGTATAATGTTGTTGTCATCGATGATAATGAAGACTTGATAACGTCAAATACTAAACGCTACACGAAACACTTAACAATAATATCCTAATTAAATATTTGCCACTATAAAATTCTGTCGCTATACACGGATACGCGCCTAATAATAACAAAGCAAAGAGTTAAAAGTTGATACAAGCATATATGTTAAAAGAAAACATACTTTTACAAATATAATCGAAAGTTAACGTGGTCTTTTACTTTGTTAAGGCGATAAATTTTTCATGTCAATCGGTGTTTGGCACAGTTTAACAAAATTGCATCATTGACAAAATTAGCGTTTAGTGCATTAAATCTGTTTTCATTTACTCTGGATACTCGTTATCTACAAGTATTGTTTATTCGTCAACATTTGTGGATTAATAATCATTTGAAAAAAAAAAAAAAAAAAAAAAAAAAAAATAAAAAAAAAAAAAAAAAAAATCTTTGGAAAACAAAATTAGAAACAAAGGTCGAAATTTAAATGTCGTTATCCTTTTTCTTTCTGTTAAAGCACACCTTTTAAATATTGACATTTGTATGTATTTTGTTTCAAACAATCTACCAGCACTAGCGATCCAGGCCCGGTTTTGGGCCAAAGCAGTATGGGCCTTTGCACAGGGCCTCAGGGGCACCACTTTTTCTATAAGCTCAATGTGAACAAGGCTTCTTTTAAAGCCCAATAAGAAAACTTTTATCACGTTAGCATACATAGAATGTTATTAGGATTCGTATCCAGGGTTTTAGTCTCTCTCTATATATACATACGAAGTCTAAAAATAAAAGAAAAAAACCATACTAGTAAGCGATCTTACTTCAACAAGAATAAATATAAATCGTACCCATCATGGCTATCGATCACAAGTAAGCAAATCATCGATTCTTTTATCTTTGTTTCTTTACGTACCCACGCACGTACTTTACATGATGATCATGCATGTATCTCGATTTCAAACGTGCCAATTGCAACTATATATTGTGTTTGTTAAATATTGTTTTACGTATTAAAGTAAAAAACCATGTCAAGAATGTTAATGTTAATCAGTTTGTATTGTTCTTTGTTTACAGGCTTATTCCTCCGGCTAAGCATGGTGATTTTGAAACTTGGCAGGTAAATCTTGTTTTTTTTCCCTTGGTTTCTAAAGTTTTTGATAATTTTATAAAGAGTAACAGTGTTTTTGTACGAAATCGGGTTGACCCAAAACACTTTTGCCCAGTTTTTTGATATATAAATATGGTCAGTGTATCAAATATGATTACAAAACATGTAGTGAACACTAATCAATTGTTGTGAACAATTATATTTAGGGGGTTTTAATCTTTAAAACTATGCCGTGGGACACTTTCACCTTGTTTGGCGTTTTTTCTATAAGGCGAATACTGTTAGATGTATGTATTAGGCTATTAGCCCACTAGTTGATAAACCCAAGCACACTCCATTGCTAGTATCAAAGCATGCATTCCCATAGTGGGCTAATAGATAATACTGTACATCTAATAAATACTTGTGTTTTACCCTTTAAGGTAGATGTAAAACATATTACTCAAGTCAAACCGTTAATATGTAAATGGGTCAAAACTGCAACCTCTACTTTTTGTCATAACGACATTCTTATCTTTGAATCAACAATTAGTAATTATCTTTCTGTTGATTTCTTTACTGCTTTTTCTAGATTGACGAGTGGCTAAAGTATGCTCCTAACTTTTCTGTTGAGTCTGAATTTGACGGGGCATGCGCCTATGCTGATAGATATCTGCTACATCACACATTTTTAGTTGGAAAAAGTTTATCAGCTGCCGATAAATGTGTCTGGTCACATCTTACAGGTAAATCATATTATTTGTGATCTTTTCATATGGTAAAGTGCTTTTTTGTTAGTACCACAGAAGCTAATATTGGCATTTTTTGCAGTGGCTGGTAAACGATGGGAAAGCTTAATGAAATCAAAAAAGTACCCAAACTTGTTACTCTGGTTCAACATGATAAACACAGAGCTAAAGGGTACCGAAGAGAGTGCCCAAACTTCTATCTTGGATAAACCAACAAAGAAAAACAAGTTGAAAAATTCAAAAGCAGAAGTGGATCTTCCGGATGCAGAAATGGGTAAAGTTTGTGTGCGTTTTGCACCTGAACCAAGTGGATATTTGCATATAGGTCATGCTAAAGCTGCCTTAACGAATCAATATTTTGCTCAAAAGTATAAAGGGAAACAAATTCTTCGTTTTGATGACACAAATCCCGAAAAGGAGAGCAATACATATGTTGATAACATCTTGAAAGATGTTGAGACTTTGGGTAATAAATATGACAAGGTTACATACACTTCGGATTACTTTCCCCAGCTCATCGAAATGGCAGAAAAGTTGATTAAAGAAGATAAAGCTTATGTTGATGACACGCCTTGCGATCAAATGAAGGGAGAACGGATGGACGGGATTGATTCAAAATGTAGGAGTAACACTATTGATGAAAACATGAGGTTATGGATGGAGATGAAAATTGGGTCAGAAATAGGACGAATATGTTGTTTAAGAGGGAAGTTGGATATGCAAGACCAAAATAAGTCACTTAGAGATCCTGTGTATTACCGTTGCATTTCAAACCATCTAAAGCCAGTAAAACCGCATCATAAAATGGAATATAAATATAAAGTATACCCAACATATGATTTTGCTTGTCCATTTGTTGATGCTATAGAAGGTATTACACATGCACTTAGATCTAGCGAGTATCATGACCGTAATGCTCAGTATCATCGGATTCAAGAGCATATGGGACTTAGGAAGGTTCATGTATTTGAGTTTAGTAAGTTAAATATGGTTTATACTCCTCTTAGCAAGCGATTGTTATCATTGCTTGTTAATAAAAGAAGGGTTGATGGCTGGGACGATGCTCGTTTCCCAACTGTCCAAGGAATTGTACGCAGAGGTCTACAAATTGAGGCTTTGATACAATTCATACTTGAGCAAGTAATTTTCTTTTTTACTCGAGTATATCTAATATCCAACTGTATTCTTAATATGGAACTCTGCAACTGTGTTTCACCCCTAAGTATGTGTTTCTTGGAGACTGCAAATTGGGTGGGTTGGGAAACAAGGCAAAACGGTTAATTTTCGTACGCATCGTGATGGATTGACCCGAAACTTAATTTTTAACCTATATCAGTCTCTCTAATATGATCACAAACAATAATATTATTTGTGCAATAAACTAGTTTTATATACAATGTTTTTTTTGAAAGATTTATATACAATGATTTAAAAGATTTTTTCACCAGTTTGACACAACTGACCCATTTTCTTTTAGCTATTCATTTTCGCATTTGCACACGTGAGATTAAACATGGCCTGAACAGACCCATGGGTCAATATTGCGACCTCTTATTTAGTTCCATTATTTGGCTGCTTGAGCTTACGTTTTACTCATTTCCTGTTTTGTAGGGTGCATCAAAGAATCTGAATCTTATGGAATGGGATAAGCTATGGAACATCAATAAGAAAATAATTGATCCCGTTTGTCCCAGACACACTGCAGTTGTTGAAGTTGGTCGAGTCTTGTTAACTTTGAAAAATGGACCCGAAAATCCAACAGAACGTAAAATACCAAAGCATAAAAAATATGAGGGTGCCGGGGAAAAGACTATCACTTATACCAACAAGATATGGATAGATCAAGCTGATGCTAAGGTCATATCAGCTAATGAAACAATCACATTGGTGGATTGGGGAAATGCAATTGTTGAACAGGTTGAGAAGAGCCCTGATGGAACTGTGACAGGACTAACTGGGAATCTTAAGTTTGATGGATCTTTCAAGGGCACAAAAAAAGTTACGTGGTTACCTGATATTGACAAACTTGTGCCTCTAACTTTAGTTGCGTTTGGCCACCTAATCACGAAAAAGAAGGTATATTTGCTCCTATATTGTCCTTGCGTATCTTTTTCTGTCTTAATCTAAGCAGATATAAGCGTCATCATTAACTATGAAAGGCATAACTGTCGAAATTTTAAGCCATTCACTTATAAGACCTTCTAAATCATAATTATCAAAGAGTTAGTAATGAAATAATCTACTGTCTGTAACTAAAATTGACACATTATCTAGTTATATAATAACATACGGACAAAAAGTATTTTGGGCCAACTTAACCGACCCATTTGACCAGCTTCTAAACTACTCAATTTGACTCATCACCCAACCCGCCCAATTTATCACCTCTAGCAGTGATATGGCGCAACTTAATGTGTCATTTGTTAAGTTTGATCTTCGGATAAGTTAATAATTGTTTGTTGATACAGTTGGGTGATCAGGATTTCACGACTAATGAGGACGGCGAGAAAGATATTTGTTCTGAAGTGCTTAACAAAGAGAGTAAAAAGGAGACTGCAGCACTTGGGGACTCAAATATGATTAAGTTGGAGCGTGGAGACATTGTGCAGCTGGAAAGAAAAGGCTACTTCCGATGCGATGTTCCTTTGACGGAGCTTTTGAATCGTATTGTTCTTTAAGCTATACCAGATGGTAGGCAGAATGCGACCTTGTAAGCCTATTAAAGTTTATGTTTTTATAGCTTTTCATGGCATACCCTTTTTTGGGAAGTTGTCTGACCATGTTTTTGGGAAATATGGTTACATACTGAAAAAAAATATTTTCGAACAAAATATCGTTTCAGTATGTTTTTGTAGATATTAGAGTTTTATGTGTTGTGATTTGTTTTACTATGTTTATTATTTGATTCTGTATTTTCATGTCGTTCCTTGTTTGTGAACTTGTGAAATGGTCAACTTGGCCCTGCTTGTAAATGATTTGTTTCAAGTTTCAACATTAAAATATTGACCATGTTGACAATGGCTACGAGTCGAACATTTTGACTCGTTTACTAATGAATTAGTAGATTCTGGTATTGTTTACTAATCTATCATACGGGTGACATTACAGAAAAAAACTTCATGAAAAATGAATGGGTCAAATGGAGCAAATAAAACCCTGCTGGTGCATTATTTTGAAGAACTGGTGTGCACAAAGTGCCTACTTCAAGGTATCGGTCAAGTCAAATGGAACAAATGCCAAAAACTTATTGCCAACAAGTGCACCAATGGTTTGCCTTTGGCGTATGGACAGACCAATGACAGGTGAGAGCGTATCTAAATTTACAAGAGAGTGTAGCTACAAAAATAGAACCCTGGCAAAAACTGAAATAAAAAGAACACTAAAAGATCGAGCAAATAAGCACTGTCGCAATGATAAATATGGTATGCACACTAAACATAAAATAGATATTGATCAAGAACCAACTCAAAACTATGATTTATAGTAGAGCTGAGAGCGTTCATTGTTCAACTGTAAATTTGTGTATCTTTTTTTTATTACACCTTATTTATGCAGATACAATATGACTGATATTATCAGCTGGCTTTCTATAAAAGGAAACGTTAGACGGGTAATTTCTTCTACACCTAGAAGAAGGATGAGCAAGAACCGGAAGTCCCCATTGAGAAATGGCGGGATACGAACCATCTACTTTCATCTGGTTAAGCATCTCACAACATATACTAAACGTTTTCCTCAACGGCATCATTGCTATCCAAAAGCTCCTCCACTTAAGTTTCCGTGTGATCATGAACCGAAAACCTTTGAGTCTTCTATTCATTCTCCTCATCATTCCACACCTTCTAGACGTACCAACCGGTTTCTTACCCATACTTAGCTTCTTGTAGCCTGTGTTATGACATCTTTCCATCAATTCTTGAAAGCCCATATTCATTGCTATGTAATATATTAAATGTGTGATGGTATAGTATATTAACTAGTGTAGTTATGCTTATATACACATGAAGAAGCATACTAGCTATAATTTGTTTGAAAAATAATAATATATGATTAGAGAGTAGGTTTGATTCCTAAAGCACATGGCTAGCTAGCATCTTAATTAGTGTAGTTACCAGCCATTCGATGTAATTTAGTATTGGGTTAACTGTATTTTTTGGAATAGATGATTATGAGTTCAAGATTTGTAACATACAATGTGTCCATATTTATCTTGGACTGTATAGAAAATGTCACCTACTATTTGTCTTTTTTATCATTAGTTTATGAATGGTATGAATTTGAATTACAAATGTAAATGATTGGAATGCACGTGACAAAAGAATCTCAAAAGGTAAAACAGGAAGAATGTTGACTGATTTTGCAACTTGGTTAAGCCACAAGAATCTCAATTCAAAAAAGATTTGCATGAACTATACCAGACGAGTACCCGTGCATAACAACGGGATTTTATAGCGACACATAGTTTATTGATAAAAAAAGTTTATAGGTTATAAACGAAAAACAATAAAAGTTTGAAGATTTGGAAATTTAACATAATGTTTTGAAACCTGGTTCAACCCGGGTGGTTCAACCGGTTGAACCGTTCCAAGCAAAAAATGGATCGATTTAAACCGGGTCAACTTGCTAGGTTGGGTCGAAAACGGTTCAAATTAAACTGGTTCAACCCGTCCGGGTTTGAAGTGTCCCGGGTCAACCCGGTTTTTGTTTTAATTGATTGTATTTAATTTGATAGATATGTTTTTAATTGGCTGTACAATGTGAATAAATTATTGTACTTTTAAGTAATGGATAATGTTTTGAAACCCGGTTCGACCCGGGTGGTTCAACCGGTTGAACCGTTCCGGTTGAAAAATAGGTCGATTTAAATCGGGTCAACTTTCTAGGTTGGGTCGAAAATGGGTCAAATTAAACCGGCTCAACCCGTCGGGTTTGAAGCGTCCCGGGTCAACCCGGTTTGTGTTTTAATTGGTTGTATTTAATTTGGTTGTACAATGTGAATAAATCATTGTACTTTTAAGTAATGGGGTGTTTTAATAATAATATTAATTACATTCATAATTTCCTTTAATAAGATTTCAACATTTCAACATTATTGACTTTTCACTTTTCACTTTTGACTCTTTTTCCTTTATAGTATAGATATATCCAACATTCAAATGGTTACCATTTATGGTTACATGTTATGAACGTTCAAGTTATGTGACCATTTATTTTAAATCGTAATGAGACTTTGAAGAAATCTAGTCTAGTGGGTCAATACAAAACTCATGTATAATTGTTTTGTTACATGTGCAACTTGTTAAAGTAATCAATTTATACCCTTTGTTTCGGCTTAAGGTTAAATCCACGACCAATATCTATATGCATCTACTAAGTGTTTGTAAATAGAATTCTTTAAATTATATCTTACAAATCTTGTTATATTTGATCATTCATATAATTAAATTTGAAATACACTCAGGTATGTTTGGCGAAAGTAACTGTTGCTTGAATTAGAGAAGGTGCTGGAGAAGGTGCTGGAGATTATAAAAAGAGATTATTTTTATAAGCTACATGAAGTAACCTTTGGTTTTAAGAGATTATGGAAGATTATTTTTTTTAGAATCGCTTATAAGTTATGTCTGCCAAACAAATATTATTTTTTAAATAGCTTATTTTTTTAAAAAATAAGCATAATCTCTCGACAATCTTGTGTGCCAAACATAGCCTAAGGGTATGTTTGGCAAAAGTAACTGTTACTGGAACTGAAGATGGTGCTGGTGCTGGAGATTATAAAAAGAGATTATTTTTATAAGCTACATGAAGTAACCTTTGGTTTTAAGAGATTATAGAAGATTATTTTTTTTAGAATCTCTTATAAGTTATGTCTGCCAAACAAAGATTATTTTTTAAGGGTGTGTTTGGCAAAAATTGCTGGTGCTGGCGCTGTTGCTGTTGCTTGTGCTGGTGCTGGTGCTGAAAAAGATTAAAAATGTAGTTCTTTTTTTTGTAGTAATGTTTGGCAAACTAGCTGTAATTGTAGATTAAAAGTGTAAGATGACATATTTAGACATACAAATAACAAACTCAATATGAATAAGAATGTTAAAATGGTAATTACACAAAAAATAATCTCTAGTCTTTTCTCATAAGTTGGTTGGATCAGCTTTTAATTTTAGAGATTATTTTTCCTATAATCTTTCTTAATCTTATCAGCCAAACGATACTACTTTTTGGACAAGAGATTATTTTGTGAAAAAAAAAGTTGTAGCCCCCATAATCTCCTAATAATCTGTGTCGCCAAACACAGCCTAAGTAGTTTGTTTTTTGAAAAAATAAGCATAATCTCTCAACAATTTTGTGTGCCAAACCTAGAGTAACATTGCTCTTAGATTTTAGTTTTAAAACTAGATGTTACAAACCTAGAGTAATACAAATGTGTAGTTGTACATTTTATCGTAAACATTAACTTTTTCCTAAGTTAAAACATATATATATTTATGGATATGTATACTTTGTATCAATATATTTTATGAAAATTTAAAGAGATATTTACTCTTTCAAAACTATTAAACCTATACTAGTACTTTGATGATCGATAAACTTTAAATGTCTGCTTTCATTCTTGGGCAAGTAAGAAATATTTAAGTTTCCATTGCTAAGAAATATTTTATCTATCCTATTATTAGCCAAATCTTTTTATAAATCTACAACATTAATTTATAGGTTAAAGACCAATAGAGTTAAAACTAATATATTCGTTTTAGAATTTGTTGACTAGGTACACCACACAGTCTTCTAATTAGACACTTGTTTTCTTTTGCTATTTATTTTTTTAAACAAAAATTTCATGTTTATTGTTTTTTATAGCAAGAAATGATTAGATAACTAAAGATGTGATTAATTTCATGTCTAAATTCAAGGTTGCAAAACTCGTGAATTGATAGTTGGGCGGTCGATCCTTTGTAACTTGTAATCGATCTAGGCGGGATTAATCGGTGATTAATCAGATTGGCAATTGGCATTTCCGGTAAGTTTTGGGTATTTTCGACGAGTTTTGGGACGACAAGATTTTCCTTAAAAAAACATTTTCTAATAGATTTAAACATTGATAATACATGATTAAAACTAGTTTATGATGAGTTTTGGGTATTTTCGGTAAGATTTGCAAATTTCTGGCAAATTTGACCACCGTTGACCGCCATTGACCCTGGTTGACCGATTTACACAAATCAAGAAGCTGGTGGTCCAGTAACGCTTAGGCGGTGATTAACTAGTCTTGTAAGGTTTTTTTCTTTTTTTTTTTTTTTTTTTTTTTTTTTTTTTTTTTTTATCACGCGTTCTAAATCTAATATCATTGTGACTATTGTTGATTTGTGCTATATCCGATCTAAATCAACTTTGATTGTTGGATATAAAATAGAATTATGTAACATTAGTCTTCCAAGGCCAGAGTGTTACATGCAAATTGACCTTTCGTGAGTTCAAGATATCAGTCGCGAAATATATTATTTTGATATAAGTTGGTTTAAACTATAGAATAAAATCTCGTATATTTGACTTATCCATCTACCAAAAATATAAAGAACTAAGTAACTCCAAAAAGGAATCATTTTTCTACCCTTAAACACGTATTTTTCATATTATATAAACACACAATTAATATTATAAATTAATACAAAATAATTCATGATCTTGACTAAGTAACAAATTTGTCCGGTCCCAGTCACAGATTAAGACCAGTATACATTATAGGTTGGTATAACTAGTGATTATAGAGTAAAGACACATGTTAAGACACATTTTGATAAAGTAATGTTTTTAATTCAAGCTAAATAATTCATCAAATACATTACAATATGCTAGCTCTTTAATTTTTTATATGAAGATGTAAATATTGGACTTAACTAATGTTTATTTTATATGTTTTTGGCTTATATGAATTGTTTTAAGTTTATCAAGTTGTTAACATGTGCAATCCACTAACCTTATAGTAATTTAGTATGTTTTCAAAAAGCTTTGATTATATACTAAGAAACGATTTTACGAATCATGAAATTTGAAAACAGGATAAAAACCAGAAATTGTGATTCTAAAATTCTTTGTTATGAAACTTATGTCTCTTTGAACTTTATTTAAGTTCTTAATGTATTTTGTGTTGTAATTGAAAAAGATATCTAAAGTGATCTTGCAATTTCTCTGGTGTGAAAGTTGGATTTTCCTTGTGGTGGATCATACTCCATTTAACGGGTAAATGAATGAGAGCCCTTGCTGTTTTAGGTTACTCAAAAAACGTATAATACTTTTTTTTACTCATATGTATGTTTCTATTCAGGTTACTCAGAAAAAGTGAGTTTTTTTACTCATACGTATGTTGTCTCACCATGTTAATCTTGATACCGTTTTCGACATTTCTTGACCACCCCAAATATGCATACATAGGCGAGCTTTGAATTTTTGACCTCTTCTGAGGAAACCAATGACATTATGGTGGTTTTTTTCTTTTCAGAAACGGGTAAACGAATGGAGTTTTATCATTCATGTTACCAAGGGACGGTGAGCCTTTTTTACTCAATGTACGTGGCCTCACTAGGTTAATCTCAAGATCTTTCCCGACTCTTCCCTAACCACCCTTGAATGTACACATCTAGTGAGGCTTGAATCACTGACATCTTATGAGGAACCCTGACTCCTCCCAAACTAACCAGTCAACCAGGTGTGGTCAACTAAGTCAAATAAGGGAGAGAGTGATCAATTAATGATCCGGTGTAAGAACAGTGTATCCCCGGGTCGTTATATCCCGACGAGATTGAAATTGTATTTTTAAAAACGTTTTGGGAAGAGCGATCAGGAATAGTAACCAGAAAGAGATTTTGATTGATTTTTACACTAATGATTGCTTGGAATGATAATGGAATAATATTAACAAATACAGAAATGCAAATAATCCTAAAAACCTAAATGCGTACTGAAAAAGTGGAAAAATGCAAAATTAAACTACAGGGGGTGAAAATGCAACTTTTACAAACTTAAAATGAAAAGAAAATTAAATTAAAAAGAAAAATATTTTTTTATTATTTTAATATTTAAATATTAATTAATTAATAAAACTATTTAAAAACTTAATTAAAACTAATTTATAACAAATCTAAAAAGGATTAAGATTACAAATTACACTAAAAATTTGCAAAATTAATTTCTAAAAATCTAAATTGACTTAAAAGAAATATAAAAATTAAAAATAACTATTTTTGTCTTTTTGTGGATCTTTTATAAATTAAAAACTTAATTAATATTTAAAGTCTAATTAAACTATATAAAAGGGGAAAATTAGAAAATAAAAAGTGAAAATTATAAAGATAATTTTTACAGGTTCTAATTAAGATTACAAAACTAGAAAAATTATAAAACTATGCTAATTTTTTTTGGTTTTTCTAATTAAACTGTTTTAATTAAAATTAAATCTAAGAATTACCAAATGAACAGTAGAAATTATGAGAATTTTACTAAAAATACTAATTATTATGTAGAACATAGGAAAATTAAAAGGTTACTGTTTAACAAAATCTACTAAAACTATTTAATTTACTAATACTAACTAATTACTAATTAAACTGTTTTTAATTCTAATTAATACTAAATGAACAGGGAAAATTCTAATAAAATTTATACAAATACTTTAAGATACTAGGAATTTAAGAAAATTATAAAAACAGATTAGTACTTAATAAAAATTTAAAAAGAAAAATTAAAATCTAAATTATATTAAATAGAAACTATCACTTTTCTTAAAAAGTGATTATTTTTGGAATTTTCTTTTTGAGACTTATTCACACACTGAAAATGGACAACTTTTGTGAAATCACTTTTGCTTAAGCTAAAAAATAAACTCTGTGCAAGTTTTTGTTCTTAATAGTTTGACTTTTGTTTGACCAAAGATTGAAATAAGCTCAAATGAGTTCAAGTGGGGTCCACAGTGATGGATTATGATGCAAGTTAGTTACTAGAACTGTTATGAAGCTAAATCAACAAGAAATATGCACTGAATAAGCTACAAGCTCAAAATAAGCACTTGGAAAATCTTGTACTGAGACAGATATGGGACAACATGCAGGCTTGTGTGGGGCCTACAAGGGTGATCAAGAGTTGAAAACAAAAGTTGAGATAAAAAGCTGGTTGGGAGGGCTTTTAAATAAGCCAAGGTTCAAGTCCTAAGGTTCACTAATAAGGCCTGTGGAGTCTATGGAAGTTGGTTGTGCACACTGGGTATAGAAACTTTGCACAGAAAAATGGTAAAGGGCCAAATGGTGAGACAAAGTAAAACAGAGATGAAATATGTTGAAACTAAACTTAAACAA
This sequence comes from Artemisia annua, assembly GCA_014162995.1. Lineage (NCBI taxonomy): Eukaryota > Viridiplantae > Streptophyta > Magnoliopsida > Asterales > Asteraceae > Artemisia > Artemisia annua. The sequence continues at coordinate 105,064 of LBNU01038396.1, read as the reverse complement.
CTTATACTAACTCAAAACAAACAACAATTACACACTAGATTACACAGAACAAGAAATCAACAAGCTTAGTTAAAACTGGTGAACAACAGATTGAACAGTGGTCCTAAAGGCAACTTATGAGACCAAATTAAGCTAATGAATGAGCAAATGAGACCAAACCAAGCATACAGACAACTAGCCAACCTAAGTAGCTTCTAAGAACAACAAAAATCTAACAAAATGATCAACAATTGAACAAGTTATGGTTTTAGAAAGTTGGGTGACAATGGGTGCACAGGGGAGATGAACTCTCAACCAGGCACTTTCAAGACCAAGATTTAATGAGCAAATGAGTTTGAAAATCAAAGATTTTTGTTGAATCAGATCCACAAGCAACCATAGAACACAAAACAACACTTGCTATTCATTTCCAAACAATAATGAACACTGTGCAGATCCTTAAAGATCTGTTCATTTTTTTAACAGTGGAACTTTTGACTTTTTTACTTGAACACTCAATTTTGACTTTGGTGGATTTCTAATGATCACTAGTGATTACAAATGAGATACTAAGTTACTACAAGCCTGAATTAAACCACACTTGTCAATTATAAACTGAATTGAATGAGCATTAACTTGAAAATCCTAACAGTGAAAACAAGAATTGAGATTAAACAAGATTTTGACTTTTTCCAAAAGAAGTACTGGTTATTACACTTTAACTAACTTATTAAGACCCTAAGTGACATGTATCAAGAACAAACAACAACTAAAACACTTTTTACAACAGAGAACCTTACTGATCCAAACACACTTTTATGAATGAGATTTCAAGGTTTTCAAAAGAGATGACTATTGAAGTTCACAATACTGATATCACAGGTTTCCTAATGATATACTCAGTCCATTTAAGTACTTTAACACTAATAATAACACCTTGAACACAATAATCACTATGATGCTAATTTGGCAGTCAAAATGGAAAATATGAGCACAAAAGAAATTAATGAACAAAGATCATGTATTAGGCAATGCAGTGACTAAACTTCACCAAATAAACACAAAGAACACAAATTAGCAGTCTATAAGCACAATCACAGTAGAATGCATAAATGGTACAAAAAGCTTACAAGGTGCATTCCAAGCTAAAACCAAGAACCAAGGATCAAGACCAATCCTATAGACCTTCCACAAGGTCACTAACCCACTGCCATCCAAAATATACAGTGCTCCAGCCTTCTTCTATCTTCTTCAATATTTTTTTTTTATTTTTGACTGTATTTTTTTGTTGTTTTTTTGTATTTTTTTCTTTTTGATGCTAAACTGAATTTTATGGTTTCTAAAAGCTTTTATAAGCTTTCTAGGAGCTTAAGTGAGCTTAAGAGTCCAATACAACAGGTACAAACAACATTAAACTAACTTGAGATTTTTGAAAATTTGAAATTGCACAAAGTTGAAACTGAATAGAAACTTGAAATTGATTACTGAAATAAGATTCAATTACACTAAGAAAGATGATTACAACCTTTTTTAACTGAAAATTACACTAGAATTACAAAGTTTATAAAAAACGACACTAATTTTTACTAATACAAAACTACACACAGTCTTCTCTTCATCTTCTTCCTTTTATAAGGGCTTCTAGAGTCTTGTGGGGTCCTTCTGGGCATTTCCCAACATATCTTGAGCCATTGGATGAGGAGAATTTATCTTGGCCGTTCAAAGGGATTTGGCGCCAAAAATGGATAAGTCCAATTTGGACAGTTATAACAACTGGGGGGTGGCAGCATTTAATGCTGAGGTGAAGGGAGGGGGATAGTGGCTTGGGCGGTGGGATGTGATGGTGGTGGTGGATGTGGACCATGTCTGCAAGTGGGATGAAGGAGGTGGGAGGGAAGGAGACGGGGGTCTGGGTTTTTTATTATTATAACTAAGGGTGAATTGGGCTTGTGGGTTTGGTTGGGCTTGGGAAAAGAAAAAGAAAAGGGAAAGGGTATTGGGCTGGGTAATAATAGGGGGTGTATTGGGTTTAAGTTTGGACTTGGGTTTATTTTACATAAATGGTCCGTTTGGTTTATAATTTCCACAAGGACTAAACATGTAAATTCTGGATTTTTGAGGGGCTGTAATTGACAAGTTTCCAAAGTACTCTGAGGGACCATTCTTGCCATATGTGAATAGTATAAGGACCATAGTTGCCTTTTTCCCATTTTGAATATCCAGGGACCATTTCTGCCAACTTGTGAAACTTCAGGGACCAAACTTGTAATTTCTCTAAACTTTTCACCCAAGGACTATTCCTGCCAAAGTTCAATAATTCATGGCCATATTTGATAATTTCCAAAGTTTTAACTCCCAGGGGCTATTTTTGACATTTTTGCAAAGTTCAGGGGCTAATTATGTAAACTTTTGAAACTTTTCATCTAAGGACCAATTGTGACAATTTTGAATCTATAAGGACTTTGGTTGACGTTTCCTTCAAAATAAATGCTTAGGGACTATTTTTGTAAAACTTAGAAAGTTGAGGGACTGAAACTGCCAATTGTGCAAACTTTGTTCGTTTTTCATTTGTTTTTAAACATTTTGCATCTAAGACATATAAAACACAACCCTGGGATATTTTCCAGTATTTTGATGCATATTTGGGTGTTTTCAGATGTTTTGGCAGTTTAAATGGTACCAAAATGATGAGTATTTACACACTCATCAATAAGCATAGGATACCGAGTTCCCCACATATTCGGCCAAGCCCAAGAATCCTCCAAAATAATGTCCCGAACCAAAGAATTAGATGAAAAACCAGCTCGGTGAATATCCCTCGAGGACACAATAAGAGAAAGAGGACCAACCGAATACCACTTATCAAACCAAGCTGAAGGCCTAATTTGAAGGATCTTCCGCCAACTCCAAGACAGATTACCACGACTTGGAACATCCCAAAAGTTACGACCACGCAACCTATATGTATGAATCCATTTCACCCACAAAGAATCCATAGAATTGAACAAACGCCAAATATGAGCAGCAATGAGAGCCGTATTAAAAGATTCAAGTCTACGAATCCCAAGCCCACCCTCCTGTTTAGGTAAGCACACAACCTCCCAAGCAACTTTAGAATTACCTTTCCGACCATTACCAGAACTCCAAAGGAAACCCCGCATAAGCTGCTCAAGATCAGATACAATACGAGCCGGGAGAACAAAAACCGAGGCCCAATAAATGTGCATAGAAGACAGAACTGACTGAATAAGCTGAAGCCGACCAGCAAAAGAGAGGGATTTATTCCTCCAATCATTGATGCGATTAGACAGCTTCTCCACCAATTCATTACAATCTCTAAAGATTAATCTAGTAGTAAATAACGGCACCCCAAGATACTTCACAGGCAATATCCCCTAAACAAATGGAAGAATCTGTAAAATAGCAAGCTTAGCATGATTAAGAACATTACAGAAATAAGCAGTACTCTTGGGTAAACTAGGAGACAGGCCCGAAACATCCTTAAACTCCTCTAAGGAATCCATAATAACACCAGCCGAATGAGCATCACCATGAGCAAACAAGAACAAATCATCAGCAAAACAAAGATTAATAATGTTAAGTTAAGAGCATTTGTGATGGAAAGTGAACATCTCAGAATCCCGAACGCGACGCCTCAAAATAAGGGTAAGCACCTCCATAACAAGCGTGAAAAGATAAGGCGATAACGGATCCCCTTGCCTTAAACCACGCTTACCCTTAAAATAACCATGCAAAATGCCATTCACACTAATAGAAAACGAAGTAGTAGAAACGCATTCCATAATCCAGTGAACCATACGCGAATGAAAACCAAAACGAACCAGAATACACCTCAAAAATTGCCAATTCACCGTGTCGTACGCCTTCTGAATATCCACCTTAAAAGCACACCTAGACGGACCACGATTGAGGTGATAATTATGCATAAGCTCCTGAGTAAGCAGAATGTTATCGGCAATCCGTCTACCAGGAACAAACGCAGACTGATTCGGACTAACCAAAGTGCTAAGGCTCTCCTTAATCCGGTTGGCAATTATCTTACTAATACACTTAAAAATCACATTGCAACACGAAATAGGCCTAAAATCAGTTATCCGAGTAGGAGAATTGATCTTAGGCAAAAGGGCTATGGTAGTATGATTAATCTCTTTAAACAACTTACCATTAACAAAAAATTCCTGAACCGCCTTAGTCACATCATCAGAAATAATATCCCAAGCACCCTTAAAAAACGCAGCCGAATAACCATCAGGACCCGGCGCCTTATCATCTCCCATAGAAAATATAGCATCTTTGACCTCACGAGACGTAACATATCGAACCATATATAAAGCCACATTAGGATCAAGAGTCAATGTGAAAAGATTAGAATCATCCAATGGCAAAATAGGCCCCTCTTGACCAAGGAAAGAAGTAAAGTAAGAAACAAAAGCATTAGGAACCTGATCCTCCACCAATTGCATGCCATTACTATCACAAATAGAATCAATCCGACTCCTAGCTTTCCTACTCTTTACGACCTTATGAAAACATGCAGAATTCGAGTCACCAACCCGAAGCCATTCAACCTTAGCCTTTTGCTTGAGAAAACATTCTTCCTTCAAAACTGCTTCATTGAAAGCATTAAGATAGCATGCTTCCTCCTCACGCAAATCAACATTAAAAGGATCCAAATCAAGGGCACGTTGAACCTCATCCAATTCATGACGAAGTTTAGTAACTTTCTCATGAATATTCCCTTCTCGGAAAAGCATACTCCGAAAAGGCTTTTTAAGCCAAACATATTCCAATACATAAACCAAACAATTTTTACCACTAATTCCTAATCCAAATCCTAATCAAAATTCAAATCCCAATCCTAATCCTAAACCCTTCTACGAACCAAACGGGCCCTAATTACTTATTAATTACTTGTACTTGCACTATTTGACTTCAGGGATCTTGGATTCGATGAGAATATTGCTCTCTCAGGCTCATCAAAGTTTGAGGCAAAACATCTCCCTAGTTTTTGAAGGCAATATTGTTTGAATTTTTATGTGAGAAAGTAAACAAAAGATTGTAACTTAAGTCTTAAAAGGATATTTTGGGTATTAATATTACTCATTTTTAAGTTTTAAGCAGAATTATATTTGGTTTACAAGACAAATACTTGTGCATAGCAACGATGTATAGTGGCAAAAGATTTGTAGTTTTGGTGTGACCCTTGCTGCAACACTCGAGGGTTCAATTTGTAGTCACCGAGAAAAAAATCTATGAGTTAAACACAAAAAATGCTAAAAGTTTGAAATATATTTTATCTATTAATTAGTAGTGGATGTTGTTATTATTTGTAACTAAAGATGTATTGTTAATTAAATTTTACTCACTTTTTAAGTTTATAAGTTTTAAAGAAAATAATTTTCTCTCTTATATATAGTTGAGATATTGAAAATTAAAGCAAATATGTAGCAATATTTATTTTAAAAATTAAAGAAAAAATATATGTGATATATATGTTGAAAATTAAAATTAAAAAACATATACTTGACCTCCAAGTTTTATGTCTCAAACGGTTAGCACCAGGCCACCGGTGGTTCCCACTGCCCACATACATGGCCAGTTGTCACATATTTACCATCCAAATATACCATCGGTTTCATTTCACGTTTTTACTTTTCACTGTAATTGTGAGTAAATATTAACCTCAAGATACATTGTTTTGTTAGAACAAAAGACATACTTGATATTGTGTTTTAAGAATAAATTATTTGATTATTACCTTTTTTAGTCACAAACAATATCAGTTTTAGACTTTGAACTTAGTGAAACAATTTGATGATCGAGTAATATGGGGTAACATGATACTCATTCCGTCTTAAAGTAAGTATTTATTTAGCTAATTTTGTATGTCCCAGAATAAGTTTGTCTGCTGAAATTACAGTTAATCAAAACATTTGATTGGTTGACAATATACTTTATCTATTATTTCTTAATTCTTATCACATGATATTTGTGTGGTAGGCCGTAGGAGGCTTCAATTACCAAAAAAATCAAATTCCAAATGAGATTTTAATTCTCGACACTATTTCATGGTCTTACGAAAATCGACACAACGAGCATTTCGTTTTGCTCGCCGTTTTGCTTTGCTCGCTAACCAACACGTGACATACCTTTTTTTTAGTCTAATACCCAACATTTTTTTTAGTCTAATACCCAACATTGCAAGATGCCAAGATGTACAGTTTGACTGTTATTCAATAAGTATACAAAAATAGCAACATATCAATGACAAAATATCAACACTAATTATGTGGTTACATGTTGGTTTGGGGAGCCCAAAGATAAAGCGTTAAAGCAACCAATCAAATCTTTTACACCATAAAGTCATCTTCCTCATCTATCTCTCTTCACTACATCGTACATTCTCATTTACAGCTTCCATGATATGGTACCTTTTATTTTCAGCGAGCAAGCCCTTACTCGCCACTCAGTTTGCTCGCCAATTTCATTAGGATGATGTGGTGCTAAAAGACAATGAAGTTAGCGAGAAAAGCCTTCCTCGCCACCCTTGCTCGCCCCTCATTCTCGTCGATTTCAAAAAACAAGAAAATGATGTGGTGCAAAAAGACAACGAAGATAACGAGAAAAGCCTTGCTCGCCCCCACAAAGTGCTAGATGACAATTGACATAGCGAGAAAAGCTTGCTCGCCCCTCACTTTGCTCGCTTAGTAGATTTTTGTAACACCATTTTCGATGGTTCATTTTCGTAAAGTAGATTCGTATAAGTTCGTTTCAGAAATTCCCTCGCCATAGGAGCATGAACATATACCTGTAAAAAGATGTATTGTACTATTTGGATTGTGGGTGTGCCAAATGTGTATTTGTGCATGGAGCATAACCCTGCCAATAGCCTTGGCCATGATAAGAGTAGTGGTGGTACGAACAACGTAAGACGTCATTGTTTCATGTTTTTTGATTTTTTGTCGGCTCACATGGTTTGCTCAATCTTTTTCGGACCCGGGTAGTGTTTGAATATTATATTAGTGGTTTCATTACACTTATGACATGTCTTATACTTTATTTAACTTCATTTTTAGCATCATTAAATTTTTGAGTTCAATATCTTTAAAGATAAACATATATATTTGTACTAGCTTACGAGACAAACAATATTAGCCGAGTCAATTTTCGAATAGCAAAAAAAGTCTTATGACTCAATTGCTTAAGTGATATATGATCTTTTTAACAAACCCATGTTTGATTTACGAGATAAAATTAAGTTTATGTAAAAAAATAATAATTTTAAAATACATCTATAACTATAGTTTGAAAGCATTTCATGTCATTTTTAATGAAGTTTGCAAATTATATGTTACATTCCATTACCGTTACATGATGACAAGTATATCTATTTTAGAGTTAAAATGTGTTTATATTATTGGATGAAACTAGTCTTTCATTAACCAAGTATTTAAAGGTTATATAATAATATAGTACATTAGTAATTACAAAAATTACCATCAAAATATGCTAATGAATAATGATAAGTCATTTGGTCTTCTTATAAGAGTTTATGGTACAAGCCGCAACGACTCACCAAGTAAACATTTGATGCGGCTCAAAATTTTGAAAAGATCAACTCGATTACATTATGTAAATTTGAGTCAATAAGTATATTTAAAATATACTTATTCTATGTAGCTATTTATAAATCATTTAAATTGTAATCTACCATAAATAAACAAAACCTTATCCATTATCCAAATAAGACAATAAATCAACAAGCCAATAACATTTCAATTTGTATATGGCCATACCATGCAAAATAAAAGGACACTTGTACAAATGTTTGGTCCTATTTTTATGCATTACAGAATTACAGGTGTTGGTGGCATAGGGCACACATGCTCGTGCCTGCTGTACGAAAATATCACACACCTTCATTGTCGTCCCATTACCTTGTCGTGCACCATTTTTGGACCTTGGTACTATTTGCATATTAAACGGGTATCTTAATTAAGTCACTAATTTTAGGTTGTAAGTTAACTATCCAAAGCCGCTCGTTAAATGTTTGCATCCACTTGGCAAAAGATTAAACCGAGCAGAGCTTTAATGAGCTCGGGGCCTAGTCTTTTTTAGACTTATTTAATACTCCCTCCGTCCCAAATTTATTGTCTACTATTGACTTTTTTAGTCTTTCTTCTTCAACTTTGACCTTAAATATTTTTGTGGGTGTTATATAATATTTGATGCAAAATATATAAATGGATTGGGTTTTAAGTGTACTTTTCAATGGTATAATTTTTCATCAAGTATTATATAATAAAAATATATATATTTACGGTCAAAGATGAACCAGTTTGACTTTGAAAATTCAAACTGGACAATAATTTTGGGACGGAGGGAGTAAATAAGAGTGAGTCCAAGCTTTAAACCTGAAGCTTGATTAGGTTCGCAAGCGTCAACCAGCCTAATAAAAGTATATACTTTATTCATGTATATATTTCTATATAAACGAGTTTAAGAAAGAAAAAAAGGAATTTTAATCTAATACATTTAGTAACACGAGCTTGATTCGTGCTTTATTTCGTATAAAACTATCATAAAAACTAGCTGAGACCAAGCTTTAAACATGTCTGGAGCTGAAAGCATAAAGCTCTAAGCGAGCTGAGTAACATTCTTTTTGTTTCGATAATGAGGTTTACTTTTTAATCTAACATACGTATTTCATATGAAAGAGGTTGATTACTTTTTGTATGTGATACGCTAGACAGTAACTTGGTCACTCTACATGTTACTACACGATTTTTTTTGTTACTACGTGATTTATTTATTTATTATTTTTTTTAACGACAACATTTTATAAAACTAGCAAAACCTAGAAAAAGAAACAATTACAATAAGAAAGTATCATCATAGGATTTCCTAACCAACTTATCCTAGACTTAGGATTTCTAGATGAAATCCACAAAAATGATTGATGAGCAATATAATCCCAAATATTTGCCTTCTTAGGTTTAACCACCGAAAAAGTCAAAGCATTACGGAAGTTCCAAATAGACCACATCATAGTAGCCGCAATCCCTTCAAGAATGAACCTCGCTTTCTTCGAAACGTGAATAAAATCTAATCACGAAAACCATTCTACAATATTAGATATCTCCGGAATATCTAATTGACACCATCTAGCCAAAAGAGCCCAAATATCCTGTGTCATATCACACGAGAAGAAGAGGTGATCAACACATTGATCTAGCTAAATAAGCATTATGGTCTTGTGGGTTAGCAACTGTGTTTATTTGTCTTTTTCATAATTTCATTAATCAAAAGTGAAATATGTGTAAGGTTCATAAGTTCATCACAGGACCAGACCCATTTAATCTTGCAAGTCCGAATAGTAGTGTTGACATATACATTTTCCCAAACTTTAACATGAAAATGACTATCTTTTTTGTTGTGTATTCCAATGTAAGTGACTTGTACGAATATATAATTTCAAAATCACGCAATGATTCTTCTTTGAACTAGTGACTTTTTTCTATAGATATTTTATTGATTGAAACATCTTAATTAGATTCTTGATGGAATATTTATTCAAGATTCTAAAAGCAATTGTATCAAAACTTTGTTAAGAAAGTTATCTATAATTCTATACATTAACATTGGAAGAATATATATATAAAGAAGAATCTAAAAATAATGACAACTAAATCTAGGAGTAAGCTAAATGTGTAATCAAACAAATCAACTTACTTACTATTCAAGGGCAATAAGAAAAACATTCGAATTGACTCGTTAAACATCGACTCAATTTCGAGCTGGAGCTACTCTAGTTTAAAGTCGACACTGAAAACTCGACCACGAAAGCTTTTGGAGTTAATGCGCTTGTGTTATTGGGCTGAGTCAAGATTCAAAGTAGATCCAAAGTGCTAATCAGTCACCTAATACGTGATCAAATGTGTCCTAAAGTTTTTTCTTTTTTGTTAATATACAAATTTTTTTAAAGGCAATTTTTTCACATTCTACACCACATATCTCACAATATATTTCATAAGTGCCTCAAGCAAGCCCTTAAACCCACAGTCATTAAGTTGATGGGTATCTTACATACCACTAAACCAAACGCCTTAGGTTTTATACACAATTTGATTTGGTTCAAAAAAGATCAGAAGCATTCATCTATCTCAAAAAATGTGCTTGCATTGTTCTTGGTATGTTTGTTAAAAGTAGTAATAATACTGAGCAGTAGCCGTGGGCAGTAGCTTTTTTGCCACAGTTTCTTAAACAAGCTTTGGAATTAGCCTTCCTAAAAAATAGCCACGGCTCACCGCTCATTTGTCAAACGACCACTAAAAATCAAAATGATCATTACTAACTGTACATAAAAGCTCCAAACCGCTTCGCGCCAATCAACTTACTTGCATTTTTGAGAATTACTCTCCATGTATAAGCCAATAGTTTTAACATTAATCTATCATGTGTGGGTTCCTGTTAATAACTTTGTACTTCTACAAAAACATTTTGTTAGTTAAGATTCAAAATGGCAACCGTTTATTTATAACGGCATTGTCAACACAAGTTCGACGTGAAATATATAACGACAAAGTTATAATGTTATAGGGACATGGGTGAATATAGTGACATATGAACCACGTCGCCTCATTTGTTTACCCACTGGATTTTGTGGTAATTTCCATCATGACTAATGAGCAGTCAAAATAATTGTTTATCCTCTAATCAATTTTTTAATTCTAAGTTTTATTATTGTTTTATGTATCATTAAAATAGTCTTAAACACGCCAATGAAATAAAAAAAGACTGACTTGCACAACCATCAGTGACTAAAGTTAATACATACTTGTACTCACAAGTCACAACTCCTTGGATACCACAATCAATGTTATGAAAATCGGACCAAATATCGAATCTGTTTTTTTCGATTCTCGTTCTTTCCGGTTTTTTGCAGATTTTTCTTTTGTTTCTATTTTTTTTGGTTGAACCGAAAGAACCGTCGATCCAGTTCCGGTCTGGTTCACCGGTTGAACCGCCTGGTTCGATCCGGTTTTTAAAACATTAACCGCAATGTAGTCAAAATCATATCCATAATGCAGATACTAGGAACATAAGTGCATACTAATTTGTTATATTCGAGTATGGTGTTCTAGAATGAATAACAAGAAACACACGTTATTCTAGCTAAAACCAAACAACAAATCATTTATGGGTTTGCAATAACCTAAATAATAGACCAGATTGAAGCACATCCCAAAAGTATTGCAACGAGGATCATATCACATGTTACCCACCCAATTTTCGAATATAGAACTGCATCATAAGTTAGCAATTTGGTATCGTGTTTTTTTTTTTTTTTTTTTTTNATCTATGTGTCATAACATTACTGTTCATAACTCGTTGGACTCTGTTGAGTAGTTCCACCGCCTCAGGTGCAAGGAAACCAAATGTATCAAACGCGAAAGGAATAAACACGTGTTGATTTTCAATGCATGCTTTCTCGTGTTTTGTCACTTTGCACGAGGCGGCTTTCAAAGCGGCATGCCGAGCTATAAAACCCCGACTACTCAACCCCACGAGAGGAGAAACCCCGGTCAGATCCACACAAGCATGTTTCCTTCCAATCCATCCAAAAATCAAAATGTCAGCCGGTCTCAATGTAGATCTTCCATCCGACGGGTCCGTCAAAAAGTTCACAGGCGCTTCTTTCTTGGCGGAGATCCCGGCACGCCTACATACATAAAAAAGGACGTCTCTAACAAAATCATGTCTGTACTTGAAGCCCGGGAGCTCTTAACAATGAACCGCATTTCCCCAAAGGAATCCAAACATGCCTTGCGACAAACAGGGCATATCTCATCAACCGGAAATAATGGAATCATAAGGCGATACTTAAGGATAGTACGATTACTTCTTTCACGACGAGAGAACCGCGTTCGCATCAGTCGAAGTGGTGGAAGGCCCCCTGAGTCAAAGGGAGAGCTTCTGCGCCTCTGTGCAAGACATATGCTAACCTAGCCCGTCTATGGGGATAGCTAATAGAAAATCCTGAGCATGTGGTGCGCGTAGACACTCAAAAACAGTTTTCTGTCTCACAGTCATGTCAAAATGAACTTCCATATCCTTGAACATTTCACTAAAAAGGGCACTCACCAGTGTTTGTTGGGCTTTAGAGGGGACGGTGTCCTTATTAGTGAAACCACTAAAATCAAAGCTTGGAATCGTATCACGAAGACAATCCAGAGCAGAAACATAATCAACATCCATACCACATATGCCACTGTCACGTAAGATGTGGTCTTGTAGCACCCAAGATTGGGCCCTCGATGCCACAAAAGCATAAGAGGAAACCACTTTTGCCGAGTACAAACCCAAACCACCCAATCGAATGGGCAAAGAAGAAAGTCGCCACTGTAAGTCTCCAAAGAAAGGTCCTTCACAAACCACTATGTTCTCGATCGACTCACGCAATCCTTTGTCAAAGAACAAAGCTGCATCCTCCATGTGTACAGGTTGACAAGTCCTTAAACCAAAAAAGAGTTTAGCAATACCCATACATGATCGAAGCAAAAGGAGCTCACTCCGCGGGTCATGTAACTGTGGAAATTGGTTTTGTCCCTAACAGATCAATGTACAACAACAATAACAATACCGAGTCACACTCATATGCAAGATCAAAGACGATATGTTAAATTGTTAATGATATAGGCGATTCTACCTACACTAGAAAATAAGGAAATTCCTTCTTAAAAGAGTTGGTGCTTATAAAATGTCACAAATGTTGAATTAAAAATCAAGCATAATGGAATTTATGAAACAAGCAAATGTAATTAACAAAAAAAAAAAAAAGCTATAATTTAAACCAAATGAAATTTAAAGAAAACACATAAAAAATTTACTTTTAGCTCAAATCTCATATCAAAATTATATAAGAATTTGAAATTTAAAAAAAAGTAAAATAAAATAAAAAAATGCCGAAATACATGGTAAAAGTATCTTGTACCGTATATAAAGACAAAACAGGGGTAAAAAGGTAAAAAGAAAATTCAAAAAGCAAGCCTCACACTCACCTCTTTGTAAAAAAGCAAATTTTTAACCATTCCTTACCATTTCTACCCTTCACCTTCCTCCTCCCCTATATAAACCCCCACTCACCACTCTCACCATTTTCACACACAGTATTCACACCTCAGAAAAACACACACATAAACCCTTTCTCTGTCTCTCAAAAAAACCAAACAATGTCTGGTCACGGTGGTCAAACCACCGCATCTCCGCCGGTTAACGCTCCTCCGGTGAAAGAGCTTGAGAAGCTGTCGTTGGTGACACCGCCGCCGCCGTTGACGGTGCCGCTGGTGCCGTCGGCGGTGAAGAAGCTTCGGACTCCGGCGAGGAGTGGTTTCGGGTCGGTTGGGAGAAAGGTTTTCATAAAAGCTAACCATTTCTTGGTTAGTGTTGGGAACAGAGACCCTCATCAGTATGATGTGAGCCTTCTTCTTTTTATGCTTCACTGTGTGTTTTTTTACACCTTCACTATGTGCACNTTTTTTTTTTTTTTTTTTATTGTTTGGGTTTCAAAATAATATTTGTGAAATTTACTGTGTTTTTGTTTTTAGTATTGTGTTTGGGTTACCTACTGTGTGTTTTTTAGTGTGTGTTTTTGTACAAGGTTTATATATGAGTAGTAGTCTGTTTTTATTGTGAGGGTGTTTGTATTTTGTGAAACTTACTCTGTATTTTATAGAGTGAGTGTGTGTGTGTGTTTTTACATAAGGTGTACTCTGTGTATTGTTTGGGTTTAAAACATTTTTATAAAATTTACTCTTTCTTGTGTGTACTACTGTAATAATTGAATGAGGTGTTTAACATATCTTTTGTAAAATGGTTATGCGGATATGTTTATGGAAGGTTTATAAAAAATCTAAACTGTGTGTGTGTCTTTCAATGGAAGCTAATAGTCAGTCAATAAACAAGGGTTTTAACATTAAAAAAAATAATAAATAAATAAATAAATAAATAATATTGTTCAAAATCTCATCACAAAACTGTGTATTTTTATACTTTGTTTATGTAAGGGTTTCAACATGATTGGTCTCTAAAAATCTTATCACAAAAAGGTTGTGTTTTAGAATTAGTATCATTTTAAGAGTTCTTCTCATTTGATCCTAAGTCTATTTTTGTAAACAAAGTGTTTAATGGTTTTATTGGAGGTCTTTATGTGTTTCTTTTTATGTAAAAATATGGTGAATGACTGTGCTTTACTATGTGTGTTATATGGATGGTTTATACTCTGCTTATTTTGATGTTATTTTGCAAAAAAAATAAATATACCCTGTGTTTTATGTGAGGCTTTTAAACATTTTATTTGCAAAATTTTTAACCAAGAGGAGTAATTAACAATAATTACATTTATCAGGAATTGACCGGGCCAAAAAAAAAGCCCTCCACTTTGACTTTCGGGTTGGTTCCGGTTTTTTTGTAGGCCCATTTTGTAGAAGTAAATGTTGGTACCCGAGTGTCACTATTGACACTAACTCACGTACCTCTGTTTCTCCAAGGATCCGACTGGGTTGCTGTCGCACCGCCGGTTAGCCGGAATCCGACCCACCTTAAATTATGAGCACTGTTGTGCGACAGTTGCCTGTGAGGGACGTTACAGTAGAATGAATATTATATTCGTTTTGTGGTTATTTTGTTGCCAGATGTTGCGATCTACAGTGACCGACTTGGCTATATCCATATATTTCTTTGGGTTAGGTGGATCAACTGTCCTTGGATCAAAAAAACAGGTCACCCAGATTTCTTGCTTCAATACAGATCTCGGCAGGAAATTAAAGCGAGGTAAAATTAGGGGTTTCTTTTGATTTGGGGTTTTTATTCATTTGGGATTTTTATTAATTTAGGTTTTTTTTTTTTTTTTTTTTTTTTTTTTTTTTTTTTTTTTTTTTTTTAGGATTTATATAGTTTAGAAAACCGAAGATTAATAAAAACCAAATATAGGGTTCATAATTTTTTTTAATCGATTATTTGATTATTATTATTTTTATTTTTTAAATCGTTGTGTTCTATACAGGATGAAAAGTGGTTAAAATGGGTGTTTGGTTTACCAACAGCTATATTTTTTATTTTTTTTTTTGTGTAAATTTGAATTGTCGTAATAGGCCTCATGAAACAAATTTACTCATACTAGCTGCATGAAATAGCAAAATATAATCTTAGTGAGGCATCTTTTGTTAGTTAAAGACCTGCAATATGAAAAGGATTGTGGTTTATTGTTAGTGAGGAGTGTTTTGTTTCGGCTGGGTGGATGTCCATGAAATACCAAATGTGATTGTACGCACTGCACCTCCTACGGAACAAAAAAAATATGCGATCCTTCATAGTAGCAGTCCCCGGAACCATATAGATATAGGCGTTGATAGATCTTAAGTTCTGTTACACCTACATTTTAACTGCCTATTGCAAAGTCATTTTTGGGGCCACCAAGAAGCCACATATTAGCTTATTCCTAATTAATAGCCAAACACTATTCATCCAGACAATCTAATCTTGAGTTGGTGTTGTCAAATTTGGTTACGCTACTTGAAAGTAAGTAAGTCCAAACATGCTTGGTATATTGTTTTGTGCCCGCTCTAATGTGGCTTGCTGTTGCTGTGAATGAACTTGCTTATCCCTGCTGTGATTTTGCATTTTATTTTTTCCTATAAATTATTGAACGATTATTATAAGCGCAAAGCCAAAAAAATGATTAGTTTGTTGATGGTTTCTTGCAGCTTAATGTGCTGATGCTTGCTTGCCATTTATGTTGCTGATGGCGACCGATAACTACGGTCAAAGTGACTTGTATCTTGGCACGGCATCACGGCATCGTGTTTGCAACCATGGTGGGTCGCGTTTAGGGTTTGTGAGGCTATGATGATTAACTGTTATTTTTCTGAGACAAATGAAGTGGGTCGTCAAAGCTTGGTCCCGTAACTTGGCGGGGCAAGGACCGGATGCCATGATTATGCAACCGTGTTTCTTTGCAGCCATGGCCGGATCTAGATCTTTTTCACCCTCTTTCGTTTAAAAATCTGAGCCTAATAACTGCTACCCTGTCTTGGCTTGCTGCAAGGCATGGTTTTCTTAGGCTGTGATGAATAGAAACGTTGACTAAGGTTGCGTGTGTCCGTGTCTTGGCTAGGTAAACTCTTATGTTTGCAACCATGGCGGGCGCCCACCTTTTTTGATTATTAACATTTGGTCTGAGCCTTATAATTGATGTCAATTTGATATGCTACGGTGATGGGTTATCGATGGCCTTTTGTGTGTCGTATATTCCTTTTTGGCATCTCAAATAAAATAGGCAATGATGAACTGAATTCTGAGCCTTTTATGTCTATGAGATGCGAGGAACGCTGAAAAATGCCATTCATATGAAATCATGTGAGTTTCTTATCACATCTCTGATCTATTGTTAGACCTGACGCTTATTAGATTATTTGTTGGCTTCTAATACAACGCCGTTTTCTATCGTGTTGCTCAGAAACCAAGAACGTCCAATGTTGCATTCTAAATTACACAGAAAATGTCAACACTTGCTGACAAATAACTTTTTTCTTTTTTGAATTTGATATGCTTTATTAGTTACCCTGTCTCGGCTTGCTGCAAGGCATGGTTTTCTCAGGCTGTGATGAATAGAAACGTTCACTAAGGCTGCGTGTGTCTGTGTCTTGGCTAGGTAAACTCTTATGTTTGCAGCCATGGCGGGCGCCCACCTTTTTTGATCATTAACATTTGGTCTGAGCCTTATACTTGATGTCAATTTGATATGCTACGGTGATGGGTTATCGATGGCCTTTTGTGTGTCGTATATTCCTTTTTGGCATCTCAAATAAAATAGGCGATGATGAATTGAATTCTGAGCCTTTTATGTCTATGAGATGCGAGCAACGCTGAAAAATGCCATTCATATGAAATCATGTAAGACTGTTATCGCATCTCTAATGTATTGTTAGACCTGAGCCTTATTAGATTAATTGTTGGCTTTTAATACAACGCCGTTTTCTGTCGTGTTGCTCAGAAACCAAAAACGTCCAATGTCGCATTCTAGATTACACAGAAAATGTCAACACTTGCTGACAAATAACTTTTTCCTTTTTTGAATAACATATGCTTTATTAGTTACCCTGTCTCGGCTTGCCGCAAGGCATGGTTTTCTCAGGCTGTGATGAATAGAAACGTTCACTAAGGTTGCGTGCGCCCGTGTCTTGGCTGGGTAAACTCTTATGTTTGCAGCCATGGCGGGCGCCCACCTTTTTTGATTATTAGCATTTGGTCTGAGCCTTATACTTGATGTCAATTTTGAACTGAATTCTGAGCCTTTTATGTCTATGAGATGCGAGCAACGCTGAAAAATGCCATTCATATGAAATCATGTAAGTCTGTTATCGCATCTCTAATGTATTGTTAGACCTGAGCCTTATTAGATTAATTGTTGGCTTTTAATACAACGCCGTTTTCTGTCGTGTTGCTCAGAAACCAAAAACGTCCAATGTCGCATTCTAGATTACACAGAAAATGTCAACACTTGCTGACAAGTAACTTTTTCCTTTTTTGAATTTGATATGCTTTATTAGTTACCCTGTCTCGGCTTGCCGCAAGGCATGGTTTTCTCAGGCTGTGATGAATAGAAACGTTCACTAAGGTTGCGTGCGCCCGTGTCTTGGCTGGGTAAACTCTTATGTTTGTAGCCATGGCGGGCGCCCACCTTTTTTGATTATTAGCATTTGGTTTGAGCCTTATACTTGATGTCAATTTGATATGCTACGGTGATGGTTAATCGATAGCCTTTTGTGTGTCGTATATTCCTTTTTGGCATCTCAAATAAAATAGGCAATGATGAAGTGAATTCTGAGCCTTTTATGTCTATGAGATACGAGTAGCGGTGAAAAATGCCATTCATATGAAATCATGTAAGTTTCTTATCACATCTCTAATGTATTGTTAGACCTGAGCCTTATTAGATTAATTATTGGCTTTTAATACAACGCCGTTTTCTGTCGTGTTATTAATATGGCTTAATGGTTATTATCAGTTAGTTAGGTGCATATTCTTTAAAAAAAATTGACTTTGTTCTCATTTTCCATCTAACCAAATATTTTTAAATTATTTCAGAAACTGAAAATTCATTTTTATATTCATATTAGCCATTAAAAATATGGCTTTCGATCCAGGGCCTAAAATCTTTTGCGAGCCTTTTCAGAAAACAAAGGTTACAAGATATTAACATCATTTTTTTTCATAACAAGTTTGCCTATGTAAATGCCAATAGCATGACAGAAATTATTTATTTTTGTCATCTCCTCATACATTGCTTCTCCCTACCATATCATTTTTATAGATCCGAAATACTATATACTCATTCGATCCTCCTTATTGCAGAATATTTTTTGACTGCCGGTGTCCACGACAACCCAGACAAGGATCTACAGTTATGAGTAGGTTCATGCGCAAAGAGGAAAAGATCGACCTTTGTACAGTCATGGAAAAAGAAAAGTCTGAGATGGAAACGAAAGGGATGAAGGTAGCAATTTCGCTTTTTGCATTTTGACATGCTTCAATAATTACAGTGAGCATTATTTTCCTTAAAATTGTGCTAATTGATGACTTATATAGCAGAGATGTGTTGTGATCATCGTTATGAATATGCGTTTCTTTGAGCCTATCAGGACAGCATCTCTTTGAATTTTAATTTTTATTCTATCAATTTTTTAAGAATGGTATAAGCTAAATATGTATTTTACCCGACGTACATAGGCGTAGTGAAACAGTGGTTGTTGGTGTGGATTGATGACTGATGGTTGCGCGTTTGTCATTAATTATCGTTTCCCAGGTTACCTTTCTTTATTCTGCAGCGCCTTAAAGCTTTTAAATAAATTAATGCTACTTTTGAGTTTGTGAAATACTGAATTTGAATTGTAAAAAACAAAAACATAAACTATACCTGTAAATAAATCTTTGGATGATAAAAAGTCAACCACTTCAATCTCAACACTGATTTCGGCGTTGATTCTGAATATGCATACCACATGTAAGTTTAAAACAGCCCGTAGTTGTTAGTAAAAGTAAAAAAAAAAAACGTGAAAACCAAAAAATGTCTGATCAATGTTGCTGGCTTTTCATGTGAACACAGTTGCGTGTGATGTTCGGATGCAATTGGAATGCGTTTGATTAAATTATATCAACATTTTCCATACATGCCTGTAAGCGTATTATTCAACACCTTGAAATAATGTGTTGTCAATATGTTGTAGTTTCAAGGGCCTCCATCCGTGGAAGAAATGTCAAGAGTCGCAGGGTGTTCTTAAATAAAGTTCGGCAACACTTATTGCACTTGAAGGTTATCAAGTATGTCCTGCACTCCTGCCCATGGTTTAATGTTTTCTTTTATGATAAAATCATACCAGTGACATCTAATCTTTTATCGATTTGTTGTTTTAGCTTTAACGCTTGGTCAGAATGCGCCAGAGGTTCGATCGATGCACAACATAACCAATGTCTAAAAATTGTAAGTTGCAGCTTCCTTTGTTGGATGAAAACAAAATACCCTTGAGCATTTCTATGAGCATACTTGACAGAAATGCACCAGGTGTGTTATAATTTAGAAATGCTCAAGGGTATTTCTATTAGCATATGAATTCTATGTTGTCGAGTTTTGGTATCTGATGCCTGAATTATATGTAACTAACCACTTTTTGGTCTCTGTAGGTGTTCATTTCCTTGACCAAGTGAACCTCCTTTATAGTACTCTTATTCAGTTCTACACGTAACCAACATGGCCAACAATAATAGCTGGACCAAAGTAAGGTGCTCAGAATTCTTCATCTTCAGTAAACATTATGTTATAACATTCTTTAGTATCACAAACTGACACATGATCTGTGGTTTGTTGCACAATCAATCAAGCCTAACGTTATCACTTGAATATTTGCAGATATCTACTCCTGAGTATGTGGGGTATTTAATAGAGTGGATTGAATCTCAACTCTGAACGTCTTATGACAACAATGCAGATAGGAAACAAAGCTGGCCTCAGCTCTAGGCAGCGAAAGAGATTACACTAGCAGAGACATTGGATCTGGGTGTAATGAGTGATCGTTTGAGGCATCTTCAGTTAATGCTATTACCTACGGTATGTGTAACTTACTATCGCCGAATCTTATAGACGGTGTTTTGATATATCTTTTGGGTCTCATAATGTTTATGTCGTTTATGCCATGTTAAATTTGAGCCTCGCAAATGGTGTTTGAATTTGGTTATTTTTTAGATATAAATGCAATTGAGAGAGATTTACAAAATTCACTTCAACTAATTTTTTAAAAAAATCAGATATTGGCAACTTGCCCGACAATCACCCATTGTCGTCTTCGGCACAGCCATGGCCACTGATGCAAGTGAAAAGGGTGGCACTGTATGAAATGCCATCTCACTATCGCCTATTACACCTGTGTAAGTAATTTGCATTATTTCTCAATCTAACTTTAGAATTTTAAAATTATCTTGAAGCATGCTAAAATTTGAAAGTTTATTTCATTCAAAGGTCTTCAGTTTAGGTAGCAATAATTTTAGTCATGAACTGCCTCAAAAGATAGGTGATTTTTTTTTTTTTGGGTAAAGAAACATTAGGTGGCAGGTAAGAACAATTTGGGATGTCTGGAAAATGGGTTTTGCAATTATGACCTCACTCGNAGCATGCTAAAATTTGAAAGTTTATTTCATTCAAAGGTCTTCAGTTTAGGTAGCAATAATTTTAGTCATGAATTCCTCAAAAGATAGGTGAATTTTTTTTTTGGGTAAAGAAACATTAGGTGCCAGGTAAAAACAATTTGGGATGTCTGGAAAATGGATTTTCCAATTACAACCTCACTCACTTTTGCATTGATGGATTTTTACCAGCAATCCAGCTTTGCTGATTGAATGGCGTGTCAGACATGCACTCATGCAGTCGATTATCACCTGTCTGACATCCATTCAATCAGCGACGCTTGATTGCAGCTAAACACGTAATCTCTGCCGACGACCACAGAGGCATATCTTAACAGCAGCTGCACGTAAGCTTTATTATTATAAAGATTCAATTTATTTGTTTTATTTTTTTTAGGTCTTTTTCAAAATTTTGAGATTATTAAGGGGTTCCTTTTGTTCTAAGAAATTTCGTTCTTGCAGAAAACATAGCTTCCAGCAAGTCAGTGACAAATCGGCTAGCACACATACCAGATCAACAATGTATGCACAGAAAGCAGCAATGGCAAACCAGAGGATCGCAAAATACATCACAACACAGGTACGTTACGGTAATAATTTGTTGGTAGCAACATAGCGACGAAAATACCATAACATTAACCATTTGTTTTCTTACATAGTAACCACCAAACAACTTAGGTCCTAACAACTTTTCAACAAAAACCACCCACATGGCTGACCATTCCCACAGAATCCTATGGTCACAAAAAAAAATAAATAAAAAAAAATAAAAAAAAAAACATTTTCAAAGTCCAATTACACTAAAGACCTCAATATGGCATACGCCTTTAAGGTTTTCAATCACTCCAAAAGCATCGGGATTGCTCGATTTGTTTCTTCAATCAACATTACCAAAAATCGTTTAGCCACCTCCGTTGATCTTTCAGTTTGCAGGCTCGATAATCAAGAAATGCTTTTGCAAAGTTGAAATTCAAAAGCCATATGCCTGAAGCTCTCCCAAGACCATTGTCCCTCTCCGCCAGCACGATTCTTTATCCCTTTTAGCCCTTCTTCCCTTAGTCAGCCCTCAAATCCAACAACCAAGTATCCATCTCCCTCTGAAAATTAACTATCATCATATCCTTACAAAAGGCGACCCAGCAGTAGCACCAAGCTCTTTCACAAAAAGCCCGATAGGAGTTTTTTCATCTTTTTTTTTCCCTTTTTTTTTTTACTCTCAGTAGATATTTGCTATGAATGGTTATTTAGTGGTTGATGGTGATTAATTTGGTTTCAATCTCATTTTAAAGGCCCTTAGCTTTAATTGCACACCTTGAGCCACTCCCCAAAACAGTTTGTCATCATTAGATGCATGCATAGAGCAAAAACCTTTCATACTCCCTATCAATTTGACCATCTAACAAGTAATTAATAATACTTAAATACCAATTCACACTTACATTTAATTGGTTAAATGACATCTTTTCTTTTTCTGTTCTTTTGCAGTTCCACAGCAACAATGGATCTGCTGTCTACTTTAAGCAGTTCGTGTTCATGTTAATGCGCGGGTTTCTCACCTTGCTTACCCTTCCATGCACTAATGCAATGCTAATCTTTTGTATACCAATTGTAATCTGCTACCATGCATAAATCAATGTGATTGGACAACATATTCTTTTGTATAGCAATTGCCCTGCAAACAATTTTCAGTTGTGTAATCAATACACTTAAGCTTACCGTTACTTATGATTTTCCTTCCATCTCACTAGCTCTAACTGCATACCATATAAGTTTTCCTTCTTTAGCAAAACTTACCGCCGCAACGCGCGGGTGATCCATCTCGTATATATAAAAAATGAGGAATGAAAATAGTATTAAAAATTATGTTCCTTGTGATTGTTTAATCTTTCACTTTCGTTTGAAATAAAACGTTATTTTTATTACACGAGTGGGTCCTGAGGGTCTCTAAATACTAATGTCAAATTGTGTCTTGGTTCTGATCAAATTGTGTCCAGATTCTATCCCTGACACGACTAAATTTCAATATGTAAATTTGGTGATTGTTTAATCTTTCACTTTCATTTGAAATAATTCAACGTTCTTTTTTATTACACGACTATGCACAATGAGAAATGAAAATAGTTGGTTTGACAAATGTACTTCGTGCTATACATATTTTTGCCAAATACTCCCAACACCCACTCCATCCAACCCTTCCTAAAATTAGACGGAGTGGGAGGTGACTCCTCACTCGTGAGACACACACTCAAGCACCACTCTATTCCGTTGAATCACCCTCCCGCATACGTGACATAGCAAAAAAAGGACAATAGTGGTCGAGTCACCTCTTGGTTTGTGTGAAAAAAGTAGGCCCCTCTTTCCATTCGACCGTTGCTATGTAAAAAAGAAATTCACTACCCTACTTTTTACTTCTCATTTTAGTTACAAAAATGTCTTAACAAAATACTCCCCAATACACTAAGCGTCAACGAAGAAAACTACTCGAGACGCTCCCCCGATACTCGAAAGAACATTTACTTTCGAAAATACTCCACCATCAAACCACAAATGAACTTACGACAACCATCATACTATTATAACCAACCTTAACCAAACCAACTATACCCATATTCATACCCACGAAAAAACGCTTTATATATACACTAAAAGATTAAGATATATATTTAGTTGGGAATGAGTTTTTGTTTTTTACATAACTCACATAAGAATTAGCATTTAAAATATTGTTTTTACTTTTTGTGTTGAATATTCCTTCTATCGAATGTGAAAAATTATTTGTTTAAATGTGATTGTTTGTTGTCGTTAGATTTTTAAATAGTAAGTTGTAAGTTTGTTGTTTTTCCAGTATTTGATGCTTTCGCTTGTTGATAATTTTTCAGGTTTTAGTTAATTTTTTTGATTAAAATCAAGAATTTAATACTATATTGTATTGTGTACAAAACAAGGAATAGTTTTGACTAACACTAAAACAAAACCATTTTGGCTAAACAATTCGAATAACCCGATCTCATAAGTCAAAACAATTTTTTATATCTTAAATTTATAAAAGAAAATCAAGCTTGACCAGAAAACTGACACAAAAATTAAACTATTTATCTTTTAATGAAATAGTGCATACCCTATTCTGGATTCCTAGATCCAGCCAGAAAGGGTGTTTGGTTTGTATAAAAATGTCACTATGGTTATAGATATAAAAATATGTTTGTAAACCAATCAACCAATGAAAGATTTAAAAACGCTTAGGGGCCGTTTACTAAGGCGGCAATTTCTGACCCAAAACAAATTCGATCTAAAATCGACATGAAAAATTAACAAGCTCAGGTTGAGTCTAAATAGATTACGGGTCGGGTTTGTGTCGACTCATCTAACCTGTTTGTTAAACAGGTCAGATTCGTGTTGGGAATAAATTAAGCTGGTCGACCCGCCAGCCCGTTTAAGATTTTTTTCCATTAATTAAAAATTATTTATATTTATTATACAGGTAAATATGTTAAATGGGTCGACCCGTAAACCCGTTTAACCTATTTAACTCATGTAATGTGCCAACTTTTGTATATAAAATGAGTTAAATGGTTCAACCTAAAACCCGTTTAACTTATTCAACCCATGTAACCTATTTAACCCCGCAAACTAAGTATATATATGAGTTAGATGGGTTAGGTTCGTGTTATGTGCAAACAAGTTAGGGTTGACATAGCTGACGCGATGATTTAAATAGGTCAGGTTCGGGTTGGATTTTCTGACCCGCCAACCTGTCAACCCGAACCCGACCCGAATTCCCCCTCATTTTACTTGGTGAAAAAATTTCCCATTTCCCTATAAACTTTTCATATGAGAAGGGAAAAATTGAAAATCCGTTTATTTAAACTTTTTTCCAACAATTTTTACAAAAGTGAAATTCTCATTTTATACATTTTAACTAGATAATTGAAAAGCCCATTATATTCTTCTCACCTTTTCTCTCACTGTTTTCCTCAAANTGACCTAATGACACTATTCCCCTAGAGAACGATCAATCCCCCGGACTTACCTATGCTACACTACAACGATTAGGTACATTGTATAGAGGATTGTAAAACCTTTTGTGAGGTCTTGCAAATCTCGCATCACGCTCCGACATGCAAGCAGCACGACAGCCTCGAATTGATTTTCTCCCATTTGTGATTTTGGCCTATAAATACCCCACCTTGGCTATCGTATTACTCACCCTTTGCCATTATTTCTTTCTCTCTTATTTCTCTTCTTTCAATCCTCTAATTCTCTCTTGTGTTCTTAATCTATCACATAATATCTTGAAAGAACACATCTCTTGCAAGGGAAGAATCACAAGAACATAATCGACTCTTGTGATTGTGTCGATGGTCTTCTTATCTATACACTTTATATCAGAATCGAGTCTTTAGGTTAGGTTAGGACTTAATTAACAATGAAACATTCATTCATTCAATTTGGCTACAAGAGAGAAGTCTTGTGTCGTAGTGACCAAGCCTAGATCATTGGGGATCTAGTTGGGGTTTGATACTTCCGGTGGGAAGTCTTTATAGTGTTTGTGGTTAAGTCGAATCGTGAGATTCTTTCGGGTGGTTTTCGAGGGCGGAATACCATTGGGAGTGGCTATTCTTAGTGAGCACCGTTTGGAGTGTGCATTGGTGGAGTGAAGTTGTAACGGTTTGTAGTGCATCTTGACCTAAAAAACATAAAAATACAAAAAGAATCATCCCTCACCTCTAGACCTATCGCGACATACATCTTGACCTAACGACACTATTCCCCTAGAGAGCGATCAATCACCCGGACTTACTTATACTACACTACATCGATTAGGTACATTGTATAGAGGATTGTAATACCTTTTGTGAGGTCTTGCAAATCTTGCATCACGCTCCGACATGCTAGCAGCACGCCAGCCTTGAATTGATTTTCTCCCATTTGTGTTTTTGGCCTATAAATACCCCACCTTGGCTCTTGTATTCCTCACCCTTTGCCATTATTTCTTTCTCTCTAATTTTTGTTCTCTCAATCCTCTAATTCTCTCTTGTGTTCTTAATCTATCACATACTATCTTTGAAAGAACACATCTCTTGCAAGGGAAGAATCACAAGAACCTAATCCACTATTGTAATTGTGTCGAGGGTCTTCTTATCTATAGACTTTATATTAGAACGAGTCTCTAGGTTAGGTTAGGACTTGAATAAACAATCAAAATTCATTCATTCGATTTGTTTATAAGAGAAGTCTTGTGTCGTGGTGACCAAGCCTAGATCAATGGTGATCTAGTTGGGGTTTGATACTTCCGGTGGGAAGTCTTTATAGTTTTTGTGGTTAAGTCGAATCGTGAGATTCTTTCAGGTGGTTTCCGAGGGCGGAATACCGTTGGGGAGTAGCTATTCTTAGTGAGCACCGATTGGAGTGTACATTGGTGGAGTGAAGTTGTAACGATTTGTAGTGCACCGAAAGGATTATACTTAGTGAATAGTATCAATGTCGTGGATTTGTAACTAGACGTATGGATGTAAAAACATTCCATCCCTAACCAGTATATATCGTGGTGTTCTTTACTTACTTTATATACTTTAGTTGTGTTTGTGGTTGTGGTTTTTGATTGCATAACCACATATTGATCTTAAGGCTTGAAGTCTTCAAACTTCTAAAAAACCGAAAAGACCGTATTCACCCCCTCTACGGTTCTATATAATAGTTATGTTTTTTTGTGTGGTTAGGAAAGTATCACGTGGGTATAGCATTTTCTATTTGGTTTTAGTAAAAATTTCTTTTGTATTTATTTTTTCTTTATAGAATAGGTTGGTTTGTTGTTTTTTAATTTCTTTTTCACTATTCATATTTGTTGAACTAAAGTGTTCGTAAAAAGATGTTTTCGTTGGAGGGTTTGTATGAAGGTGACACTTTAAATCGTTATCTTTAAACTTAAAGTGATTTGAGTAAATAGTTTATTTCTTATTTAGTTTTAACATGTCTATAAAAAGGGAGGTGATTCGCACACAATTTTTTTTTATTATTTCACCACACTCTGTGCATTACAGTGTTGTACTGTATGCTCTCTGTGCATTACATTATTGTACAAAATGGTGAAATAATCAAAAAAAAAAAAAAATGGTGTGCGAATCACCTCCCCTATAAAAAGGGTTTTTCTATCTTATGCCTTAGGGGCACAAGATAAGAAGGAAAAAAAGTAAACAAAAGGTACTCAAGGACCCATAAAAAATACATATTTTATGGATCCTTAAATTCTTTTTGGTGGATCTTTAGGGTGCGTTAGGTATGTTGTCGTGAATCACAATGAGTATGAGTTTGATAGTAGTGGTGGGCCACTTGCCTATGATAGAGTCATACCTCCCCTCTTGAACTCCTATGGAGTATGGATAATATCCATGTTTCATTGCTTATAATGTGGGCCCCTTATCTTAACCAAACACTTAGAATCATTACCACTATGATTCCTTCATTCCCATAGAGGGATACCAAACGCACCCTTAGTACTTTTTGCAATCTTATCTTGTGCCCTTAGGGCATAAGATAGAAAAACCTCTACAAATATATTCTTTCTTACTACAGTTGAGAGAAGCTCGTCCGAAACTAAGGTAGAAATGCCTTGTTTTCTTTCGATCATGCTCTTCATTTCCTTTTTATTTAAGAAAAAGGTTTGTTCATATTTAAAAAGGTTTTTGTGGTGTGCTCCGTTTACAATTTTCTCGTACTTCCTTTTCTTTGTTTTCGACATGCCCTTCTTCGATTTTTTTCATTCTAACTATTTGTGTTATGTTGTACCCGTCTTGACACGAACCATTCAGTCGTTGACGTGTTGACTTTGTCGTCTCGATTAAATAAGAGAACCACCTTAAATTTGCATCTAGGTCCGTAACCAATTAAAATGTTTGTAACCAAAACAAAAAGAAAGAAAAAAATAATAATAATAATAACAGAAAGAATTGAAAAACTGTATTGATAAACATGTAAACACAGTTTTTATAACTTCAAAAATGCAAGCATATAATATTCGTTGAGAATTTTGACATGCGATTATCATCTCTGAATATTGATCCTTTAGGGCCCGTTTGGTATGTGGTTGTGGAGCAAGTAATGACAATCAAATAAAGGTATCATACCAATAAATCTTTTAAGTGGGCCCTCTTATATAATAATATTAAATAAAAACCAATTTCTAATTACATTTTACAAAACAAACAACATTAATATTATAATTCAATTTTTATTTCTTTCGATCCATACCAAATCCGATACCCACTGTGATTTCTAACAACAAACCAAACGGCCACTTAATTTCGTAATCTTATATGTTTTCATTTTGAAACAATAATTACATCCCCTGCACGTCATTCACATCTCATTTTTTAAAAGGTCGTTTGGTTTGTATCAGAGAATCACTATGGCTGTAGGTATGAGAATGTGTTTGTAAACCCATCACCGATAGAATGTTAAAAAAAGCTTACTTTTGCGGGTTTCATATCCATTCTCGAAAACCAACCCATGAACCAAACAAATGTGTTAGGAACGGGACGTCGGTCGAACGACATAAATTGGTTGTTGCAAAACAAAAAATAAGTTAAGGAAAGGCATAAGGACGGGTAGGTGGGTCCGATCGTAAGCTGGAAGCTCCTTCAGTCGTCACTCTCCTTCCTTTTTCTTTCTTTACCGTACACACCAAAATCACACCATCTATTTAGCCAAACAGTAATAATAATAATTCCATCACGATCCCAAACCCTAAAAAAACTTTTTAAAAAAATGATTTAAACTTTTCCCCCTTTTCAAAAACCCTAACATTTTTTTTATCTGCAATGGAAATGGATGGCTATAGCTCACCTGATTTCGACAGAACTAACATCTCCCCACTGGTATTACTTTTATTACTTCACATTNAGTGTAATTTAGCTTAGTTGTAAAAGGGTTGTGATGATGATAAAATGTGAGAGGTCTTAAGTTCAATTGTGCAAACAACCCTAATGTGGCTGCGCCAACCTTTCTAAAACTAAGGGGAGGGTTTTACTCGGTTTGTGTCTATGTGGCGGTGGGCGAAACCATTGTTACCCCCCAAAAAAAAGTGTAATTAGCATTTAGCAGCGAATGCGAATTTGCAAGCTAGGTTAAGGGGGGTTTTAAACTGATGTATGGCTGGTGAAATGCTCTGTTGGGAATTCTGATAAGCAACATTTTAATTGAATAAGGGGGTGTTTGTTTGGGAATATGCGATTGCATTATTTTTCTAAGTGTGGTTTCCGATTTTTTGACAAACTAATCAACCGCGCTTGAGGCTTGAGACCTTGGCCACACAAACTCAAACCAGATAAATCCCTTCCCTTTTGGGGAGGTTGGCGTGGCCACTTCCGGGTTGTTTGCACCAAGCAGGATTTGGGTTAGGGACCTCACACATTTTAGGATGATATTCACAAAGATTTTACCATCCTGCAAACTGATTATTTTAGAGCGAAATAATATATTTAATGAATGTTTAGAATATTTTAGAGCGAAATTATAAGTTTGAAACACAGTTCTAAGTACCCCATATAACTTGCTTCAACTTATTGTTTCTTAGGTAATACAAAATCTGGTAAAATTGTCTCAAACCTTTTTTGCGTCATTGAACTTATTTTTTTTCATAAATTTAGGTGGACAGTGATGAAGAGTCGATGTCAAGCAAGAGAAAAGAAGTGTCAAGTCTGGAGATTGAAGGGAGTAGGAGAAAAAAGAAGAAGAAAAATGGTGGTACTCCCCGTCCTGCTTGCTCGTGGGTCCACTTTAGGTATGTATATTATATACTCTACATTGTTAATTTCTATCACGCGCACTTAGCATACTCACATGTGAATGACATTCTAGCCGCGAGTTCATTAAGGAGTACAGCGCTTCCCATCCTGAATCCTCTGGTCTGAAATCTGTAAGCATTCTGGTCTTGATTCAACTATAGTATACATAAAATTCATATAAAGTACCTTAACTGGAGTTGATATTATCATCTTTTAGGCGACAAAAGCAGCCTCAAATGCGTGGAAAGTGATGAGCCTTCAAGAGAAAGAAATATACGCTAAGCGTGCTCGTGAAGTGTGGGATGACTACTTGAGTTCCACTCCTGCCCGTGAACCAAAACCAAAAAAACAGGTCATATATTATTCTATGATACATCGGTTATTTAACACTATATTAGCCTGCTTATCTTACAGCCTTATTAATGCAGGCCAATCTAGTCACAAGATGCTCTCCCGGTCGTTTAGTAAACGTGATAAAACGATTCACACCTGACCAAAAGGAAGCAGTAAAAAGCATCGGGTTTGGTAGCCTACTAGATCTCAAATGTCGAACTTTACGTCGTAGTTTATGTCTTTGGTTATTAGAAAGATTTAACACAATAAGGCGTAGTTTAGAAATTTGTGGTGAACGGGTCCCCTTATCTCCCCGTGATGTGGAACTTGTAATGGGATTACCAGCTAGTGGGAAAGAAGTGGTTAATTCTGGTCCGGATGAATTAGTAGCAGATTTACGTTTAAAATACAATGCTTCAAACCGGGGAATATCGGTGCGGTTTTTGGAGGGTATATTAGGAGAATCAGATTCAGGAGAGGATTTTAAAAGAGCATTTTTACTGTATGTGTTGGGAACACTTTTGTGCCCTACTGCAAGATTAGAAGTTAGCCCTTCGTTTCTTCATTTTTTAACTGATATGGATTCTGTTCATGAGTATAACTGGGCAAAATTCTTGCTTGATAAGTTAGTTAGGGAGGTATCGCGTTTTAGACAAGGGAAGCAACGTGCAGTTGGTGGTTGTCTTTTGTTTCTTCAGGTGAAAATGATCTTCATTAAGTGAATGTATAGTGATTTTTTTTTTTTTCTTTTTTTTTTTTTTTTACTTGATGATTTTAGATCTTACTTTGGGGTATTAACATTGACAGTTATTTTATTATGAGTGTGTTGCCATTGGAAGACCTTCTGAGCTCGGTCCCGTTGTTGTTCCGTGCTTATCTTCCTGGACAGAGGAAAATATTTCTGAAAGAGAAAAACATGAGAAAGAACTAGGCGGTTATGGATGTGGAGAGGTAATTTATATGTATAAAAGCGTATTACTTCTGCGAAATAAAAAAGCCACATTACAGATGGCTTGTTTAACAAAATGTCATAAACGTTTTGTGTTTTGTATACCAAAATGACTCAATCTCACAAACTTACATGCTGATCTTAGATCTACCTTTTTTGCGAAATATCTTTTTGCATGTTTAGACCTTTTATAGTTTTGTCGGTTCAAATTTTGACTTTTTGTAAATGTTCACTTTGTGTTTTGTGAAATTTATCAAAGACAACATATTTTGGAAATAAATACAAAGAAAAGGTAATTAGCAAAATAAGTTTGCGAAATTGGTGGTCATTTTGATGAATTTTCCAATTACTTTCACATGATAAATTAATTCAATACTCTTCTGAGCAGGTGATTTGCAGAGAACGGGGTCTCGGATTGAGTTTACACATCGATAAGGCTGATGTTGACATGCTCCCATTGAGACAAGTGACTCTTAGAGCCAATTGTAATTTTCAGCCTTCAGATGAAGATAACCTGGTAATTACAATAATTTAAATCAGATTTAAAAGCAAGTTGAGTCTAATTTAGGATATGATCGTATATCAGTTCTTGAGTATGTGACATTGATACAGGAAAGTTACTCGTACAATAACACAATGGATTTTTCCATCATGAACCATGAAATCGCATATAGTCAAAGTCAAAGTCAAACTGCATGCCCTCTTCCAACCTGCAACTTTACGGGTCAATTTGAAAATCTATCAGATCACTTCAGCAGCAAACACTGGGATTCGGGACTGCGTTTCCAGTACAATTGCCCACTAAATGTTTCTTTAGGAATGGATGAAACCTTTCTTGTGCTTCAAGCAGCAGAAAACGGTTTCTTCTTTTTACTAAATAAAGGGACTGAAAACATAGGTCATACAGTCACGATTACTTGTATTGGTCCATGCTCTTCTAGTGAGCAATTTCTATATTATCTTGTATCAGAAAGAGGAAACAACTCTTTAAGGCTGAAAGCGTATACACAATCTTTGAGAGCTAAGGTTGATGGTATTCCTCCTTCAGATTTTCTTTTGGTTCCGTTTGGGTATCTCAATTCATGTGGGGAGCTCAATTTGGAGGTTTGTATATGGAACTCATCGGATTTAGTTGGAGTTTGATCTTAAGGAAGTTTGAGATCAACATTTTTTCTATTTTCTTGGATCAGGAAATGTATGTAGTAGGATTATGTTCTGTTTTTATTGTTATCCTTTATTTTGCTGTGTTTTGGTTTTATATTTGCAACATGAGATAGCATATGTATAAGTGCTAAAATACAGAGGAAATTATCTGTGAATACAATGTCAAAAGTTTACAATTAATGTAGTTAGATTTTCTTGATTGTTGATCAGTTGTATTTGCTCTGATGTTATAGAGCTAATTAATCACCAAAGATATCACAAACATACAAGTTGCACTTATGTTATTTCAATATCATATCCTGCCTTTATAATCATGGGGCTTGTGGTCTAGTGGTAAAGGCTTAAGTAGTTAAGCGAGCCCAAGTGAGAGTAGTACCGGTTTGGGTGACCGACCGGGAAGTCCTCACTTGGGAACCACAAGCTCTAATGATATCAGGCGAATCGGGAATAGGAGTGGGGTTATCCCCTAACGAGAGGCTCGCGGTTGGTATCTCTGCCCGAGGATGTGACACTAACTCGAGTCAAAAACTAACAACTAACCCGCCGTTAAAAAAAAAAAAAAAAAATCCTGACTTTATAGCCAGTTGTAGATATACATGTTCAATGCTAAGTATTGAACTAGGTAGATGGATTTGACCTTTATAAATAACACTAGGACCATTGTTGACCCACAAGGACATCTTGAATTAGATACCTTCCTTAATGTAAGTCCTGGCCTTGATGCTCTTCCAGAACTTGCAGATAAGTTTGGTTTGGTGCTAGAAGCTGATGTGGTCCTCCTTCTACGAGCCACATGTAATGAATAAAACCATGAGTGTGTCTGTCAATGGTCCTCTCGTTTCTACATCCATGAACATCCAGGCTTTCTCCACTATCCAAAGTTTCCGATAGGCATCACATAACCAAACAAAATCGGGTATAAAAGATAGATTCTGTCAATGGAATCTATAAGCTTTTCACTGTCCACAACACCTTTAGTCCCCCACCACAATAATATTCGTTACGGCTTCAAGACTTACTTCTTTGATATCATATGGCTTATAATCAAATTTACAGAATACAATGAAATTTATGTTTAGTAGGGACGAGAGTTCATTAAAAATCAGCAGACTGAAAATGAGATTCCCATAACAGAATCTCCACGTTTCTTGTGAGATTTCTGAAAAATGTAACTTTGCTTTCTCTAAGGGACGATTTGTTTCTGCTGAATAGTTGAGGGAACCATTTGAACTTTTGACACCACAGAAAAACTCATACAAGAAAGGAATATGGTAAAGTGATGATACTATTAATATCAGCATCTATTTTAGGCAGCTAGTAAAAACTTTTGAATGTGGGTGTGGTGCATAAGTAAAGACCATAGAGCACTAATGAGCAAGAAAATTGACAGAAAGGAGGATGCGAAAAGATAGTAGGATGTCCAAGGGGGGTGTTTGTAGAAAGAGATATCTCTTTAGTATTATCTGCATACAAGTCAATGGTATATTTGCTTTACGGTGTGTTTGAAATATGCACATTAGAGGGGTAAATATCCGTCTGCATCTCTGTGTTCAGTTACAAATAGACAGCAAAATAAGAGGGTCTGGCAGGTTGGGTCAACGGGTCAGAACGAGTCTGGTTTAAACCGTTAATCTACTAATATATGTAGCAAGTTACAAACTAATTTAGTACATTATAAAAAGTGTAAGCATTATCTACTTAAACATGATGACAAAAACTCTTATATTACTATAAAAAACTGAATGGTTTAGGAGTTCATGTGTTTAAAAAACAATTAGGACGACTTTGACCCGTAACGTTTTTAGCTAAATTTTCTGATTTGACCCGTTTAAGACTAAGCATAGCTCAAATCAACTCGTTTATAAGTAAATAGGTTCAAATATCCAAATTGCTACATCTACATGTTCAAGATCTAGGGATGGCTAACCAAATCCGCCGGTACATGTATCATATATTTAGTTTTGTTGTATTACTAATACATACTGGATCTTTAGGCATGTAAATATGACCATCCATATTCTAGTGTTTTTTGTTTAATACTGATGCACTTGACCTATACATAGAAAGAATCTATAGATTTACAATATACGGTATGGGGTTGTTTATGCTTCCTTTATTCTTGTAGGGGACTTGTTTCTCACTATAAAATAAAATAAAAATGGACCAAGACTACCATCTATGGAAAGGGTGATGACCATACCTTTCTAAATGACAAAGATACAAAATCTGGAAGAGCTTAAATAATGCCCATGGTTAGGTCGCCGTGTTATTATATTAGAACTGATTACTTTTAGTGCTTCAGTTAAGAAAACAATTTTATTCATGATCGACTTTTTCTGCTAGCAAAAGTGAGCTAAACACAGAACTCACCGACAGTCATACGCGTTAAATTGTGCCACAATGATTTTCTTAAATTTCTTGGCATACCTGATGGTCTTGAATTCAGATCTAAATATTAGAATCAACGTAGATACTATACGTTGCAAAAAGTCAGTCGAATACTTCACGGAAACAAAGTTGCTACGAAGTACAAACTAACTAGAAATGACATTCAAACATTGCTTAGGAATATCAAAGGAATGACTGTTTTTTTTCTTTCTCATTGACCATTTATTCAATTATTGGTGGTAATTTAAGTAGGAGTAAGAAAACTTTAAACTGAAAGGAATTTTAACTTTAAAGAAAGATGGCTAGAATCTACCCACAAAGGTCATTATTGTTGGTGTTTAATATTACAATAATTGAATGAATATCAAAAGGGAAACCTACATCCAATGAGTGGAAATCAAAGGTAAACAGAGAAAAAGCATTTGATCACAACATTTTCGCTCATTAAAAAAATCAAAAGAAAAGCCATTCTTGAATGCTCATATGATTTCATGCCACTTCAATCTTGTGGGTTCATCTTTATATTGAATTTGTTCGTTTAACTTGTAGTCTTTTACATGTATATCTACAACTCTTACATTAAGAAAATAAGATTTACAGTATGAAAAACACACACATCATACTTTCAAATGCCATTATGTTTAATCTAGACTCACTTATTTATATCTTATTTCTTTGAGTTCATTATTTGTTTAATGAATTGTTAATTTCATTGTTTCAAATAGGACCCATAGTAACAAGCACATGAATAAGTTAATGGTTTTACCAAGTGTTTCGTGTCGTAAAGCATTATAATTATATGATCCAGGAAACAAAGTTAAGCATCACAGAACTAAATGTTTGCTATCTACTTTGTATCAAGTATCATTTGTCATTCTAAAAACAGAACACAATTTGAGCGAAGTGCTATATAGACGACCACTCGTCTGTATTATTTTGAAAATGCCTCATTTTAGATACTCTAACGGTCTTATCCTTGATACAGAGTATGTTTATTAAAAAAGCGGCAACATCATGTTGACATTGAGACATCGAATCAAAAGACTGTAATGCAAGCTTTTCCAAAGACTTTTCTCTATTTAGAAAATTAATTCAAATGACTTTTTGCGTTGGGAGTAAAGACTTAATATGGTAATAGCTTGAGAAACTCCAAGCTTTTGCTTAATAGCTAGGAGCTCTTGCATTAAATTTTCATTCGTAGCCCTTCTTTAATTGTTAAAAAGCTTTAGTAAATGCTTTTAAGCATTGTATGTGATTTGTGAAAATGAGTTCTTGATTATAAACAATAAGTAAATGTGATGTACCAAACTCAAAAAGTTTTTAAAGACTAATTGCATCGGAGATGCTCGATAACGACACCATTGTTTGCATATCATTAATGAGCCTGCTAAGCATATATTCCATATTTTTTGTGTTTAAGAATTGGGTTATGTGGTAATGACATAGGCGGTTTCCTGTATATAAATACCAAACTACCAAGTGCATATCATTTTAGACCAAGCTTCTTTGTTCTTTCATATCTCTCTCTTTCTCTTGCACACACACAAGTAAACAAAATGGGAGCACTTTATTACATTTCATACTTTTTCAGTGCCACAAGCACCAGAAGCACAAATAGAAGCAGAAAAAAACCAATGCAGGCATGCATGTTCATCTTTTAATAACTCAAATATATCATAACTGAAATTAAACAAGTTCTAATTCTTTGTTTTGTGTCCCAGACAGTTGAAATTAAAGTCAAAATGGACTGTGATGGTTGTGAAAGAAGGGTCAAGAATGCTGTTAAAAACATGAAAGGTATCTCTACAATCCTGTTTAATTACTAGTATCTCATTATCATAAAATGTTACTCATGTATGATTTTGTTACATTCCCTCTGTTTGAAATTTTGTTCTGTATATATTTTCTTGAGTAAATACTTGGTTATATAAATGGTTTCATTTTGTTAGCTATGCCAAAAATGTGAATGTTTTGTTTATGAGTATTCATTGTAGAAATATTAATTACTTGTATACGCATTTTCATACATGTACTCTTAGGATCCAGAGTCCAGACAGTTGAAGTGCATAGTGGTTAAATATTTGTATATCAAAAAGTCTAAAAACTACACTTGTGTAAAATTTGCAAATGTACAAATAACCTTAATCTTAAAAAGTACTTATTATTATAGGTAAATACACCCTGAACACTTTTTCATTATTTTTGTGTACATCTCCAAATTGTTATGTAGTTTTATATCTTACAAACTCTATATTTCTAAAAATTATTTTTGTTTACATTTTTTAAGGTGTGAAGACTGTGGAGGTGAACAGAAAGCAAAGCAAGGTAACAGTTAGTGGAAATGTTGATCCAAATCAAGTGTTAAAGAATATCAAGAGGACAGGAAAAACAGCCATATTTTGGCCATACATACCCTACAATTTGGTTAGTTATCCTTATGTTAGTCAAGCATATGACAAGAGAGCACCCGCTGGCAATGTTAAGAATGTCGTTCAAGCCCTCGACGTCCCAAACACCACCGAGGAAAAGATGACTCATCTCTTTAGTGACGACAACCCTAATGCTTGTTCGATTATGTGATGTTATAAACTTATAATACTTACTAAATTAGTTTAGTTATTATTACTTCTTCTTTTGGTTTTGGACTTTTTGTATTATGAGATGTATGTCTAAAACTTGTATGGCCAAATTATATGCTTGATAAGTTCTTACTCCGTATTAAATTGATGGCAGTGTATTATTATATATGTGTGTATGCACACGCATAAAATCTAATATGATACACACAAAGAATCCTAAGAAAGTGTAGCACACTTTAGTTGGGGGGAACTTTTATTTTCAAAAGGACTCTAAAGCACCAACACAGCAAGATTCTAGTTCTCTTTTCATAAAGGTTTTTACAGAAAAGTTTAGATCTTCATATATATATATATATATATATATATATATATACTAGGCGAGTACCCGTGCATAGCAACGAAAATTCCTAGCGGCAGACAATTAACGATATGTGATATTGTAGTAAGTGTTTTGTGTAACGTTCAAAATAGAACGTGAAAATAACAAAATGTAATTGCAAATAGTTGTAACATGCGATAATTCAACTCAAGCAAAAATTCTTAACATGTATCAAAGAACATATAAAAACATTCAATGAAATAGAAAATAAAATATTACATCAATTATGAGATAATAACTAACGATTCAAATTTTTGCAAACATTCATAAATCGTTGTTTGATTTGCCATGTTTGCAACAAATAAATGCTTGTTAACATGCTTATTAGATATTTGTAATATTAAAACCATGATTATCAACAGTTTAACATGAGCGGTTTATAGTAGTCAAAGCTTGTCGGAGTTGCTTACATGTAGTCTATTGCGGCATTAATTGCAATCTTTATAGTACCAGCCCTGTTTGCATCAAAGGTTGTAGGAGTTGCTTCACATGTAAGCTGAACCTCTAACATGGATCGTAAAAAGGCAATAAAATTTGAACAATGAAAATTTACATATCAATAAACAAATATTGTATCTAGCAAATGACACCTGAACTTCTTGCAAAATCACTAAAAGATAAATCCAACCTTGCAATTTGAGAAAGCAGTTCGAACAGTGTGAACCTATTCCTATGCTTCGTATATAATCCAACTACAATTTAAGGACTTAAAACATAATCCATCAATTGTTATACTTGATACATGTATTTGAATACGTTATAATCCAACCTATTCATATGCTTCGTAAGCATTTAATCATTGAACAAGGTTGAGTCATTTCATCATATCATTGAACATGTTTGAGTCATTAAGTTAAAAGATGAGTGCACCATATTGCTTCAAGTGTATGGTAGCATTGGTAGTATCAGCACTTATACTTACTCATGCTGGTCTTGAGTTCACTCTTAACGCCAAAAAATCTGCCAATATTACCGTATTAACATTATAAAGCTAACAAATGTTTCTAATGGTTTTGTACAAGGCAGTGAGTAAGTTGCTTTTTAATAAGCAAACTAACATCCTTTTTTAGCGAAGGCGTCGACATTTAATAATAAGGAAAACTAAGTAGACAAGCAGAAGATAAGACACAAACACCTAAGCTCCAAAAGAATTAGACAACCGCAAATACCTGTAAACCATAGATGAATTGACCCAAATCATCCAATAACATAACTTGATCCAATAATCTGCTATTGTATTTAAAATCCAATAACAAGCAACTTTACATCTAATATTCAGAGGTCCTAACTCAATATATTATCTTGCCATACACAAAATTAGTAAGGATAAGGACTGTCAAAGAGTGTTTACAGATAAACTACTCGTAGACTTGTAGTTTATAAACATAATATTACACACAATGACACAAAAGTAGCTTTGAATGAAGTATGTTTAAAATCAAGACCTAAACACATAAGCATCAATTGAATAATTTCACACTACCAAGCAAAATGATACTTACACGAGTTAAGAGTATTCAGTAACTTTACGCGAATTAAAAATTGAAACCTACCACAATTTTATTCAAGTATTGTGTGGTTTTGTGAAAATTAACAAACATAAATTTGAAGAAGTAGAATACCTAATTATATTCAAGTATTGTGTGGTTTTGTGAAAATTGACATCCAGTTTTTTATCGCTTTCCGTAATTCTCCAGTCCCGTTATAGCTGCAACAATTTTATTTTAGGGCTTTCTCTTTTTGGTCAGATTTCAAAGCTACACCTATCTGCCCATTGCCATGCTATCGTCTTTGGTCTACAAGATATTTGACTAACATTATAATAACAGGTACTCAAAGTAAAGTTAAAAGGATGACATACCAGACTACCGATTTCTTTGAAGTAAAGTGATTGCAATGAGGAGGAAGATCCTCTACAATGTTGAAGTCATCCTTTAACGTTTTCATGAAAAAGTCTTCTTGATATATATCACCAAAAACTGGCTGAATCACACAAACAGGCATAGGATACAATCTTTTCTTAGTTCTCATAAGATAATGGGATAAAGATGTAAAATAAAACAAAATCGATTCGCTGACCTGAGGTCCTTCCATACCCCGCTGAAAAGAAACCTTGGTATAACTAATGCTGCATTTAATAACTATGCTACAGCAATAGAATTGCATACCTACATGTAAAAGAACATTTTTTTCTTGTAAACAAATACATGGAAATTAGGGAAAAAAAACGTTTACTTACAGCCACCCGTTGTTGGTTTAAACACCCAATTGCGCAAACCAGAATATAAACCATTGTTTCTTTGAAGATTTCTTGTCCTAACAACATTAACAAATCATGAAACAGATCATGCAAAAGACAACAATATTTGTTGTCAAGTCTAAATTAAATCGAAACACAATTAGATTAGGATTTAAATCGAAACCCTAAAAAATGAATATATGCGATACTTACAAAATTGACGGTGTGGATACTATGGGATTGAATCGGTTTTTGAATCAGATGTACTATGTTGTGTTTTTGAATCGGCATTATGGAATTTAGAATAGAATTGTTTTGGAGAAGGTTATTGAGGATCACAACAGAAAATTTCATAAAAAAATATGTGATGTAGATGAAGTGTATAGAAGAATTCTTATGTCATTGATTGCCGAATTGAAAGTTTCAACATTTCCTATAGTTGACATTGCACAATCGTTTCCTTTATGATTTCCTTATACTTTCATTGCCATATAATTTCCTTTATTATCTAACTTGTACCAGGCGTATAGTTGACATTGCACAATCGTATCCTTTATTAGCTATGTTTTCCACATTTCACTTCATTGACCATAAATTTCGCAGGGGCAAAATCGGGATTGACCGAAAGTTCAGTTTTTCACATTCCCCTTTGACCATTTTTCTTTTATAAGTAGTAAAGATATATATATATATATATATATATATATATATATATATATATATATATATATATATATATATATATATATATATATATATATATATATATATATATTTTCTTTTCAAAGAAGATCTAGACATATTTTTGAAACGTAAATATAAGTTGTATAGGTAAACAAAACTAGCACGAAGCTAGAATTACATCAACATAACATGACTCCACCGACCGAACTACTTTTAAGCATACAACAACAAACAAGTGACCATAAAACTTACAACAGCTCTACGATCAAACATAGTCGCTTTGTGCACAAGGCGATATATGTTTTGGGAGTGGAGTAACTTCGCGCTTTTTTGAGAATATTGATTGCGTTAGATGATGTAAGTATAGTAGGCACATATTGAGCTGTCTAATTGGAATATATCATGGATGTTAAGAAAAATAATATGAACAATTAAATTAGAGTAAGAAATTCATGGATGTTACTTCAAGACCCATCGTTGGCAACTTGGCGTAAAGGTGATATGTGCTATTCTATTCGAGTGTTGCTTGTCACAACCTAGGTTGCACGGACACGGACACGGTGTCCGACACGGACACGGACACGGATACGGCGATACGGCAAAATCTAAAAATATAGGACACGGACACGGCGTGGACACGGAAATTTTATATATATATGAATACATGTATTTGTATGTTTTTAAGTAATATACCAAAAATTAGCTGACAAAACCTTGTAACACCAAACAAATTAACAATTAAGCCCAAATATTTGAACACCAAACAGATAGGCCCATTTACCAAATACTTGGTCCAAATCCAAATAGCACTAACCCTAAAAAAAAAATGCAGTCATCTTTCTTTTGCATCCACAAACACCGAACAACACACCCACCTTATCTAATTAATTCTTCAACACATGGTACATCTCCTATCTCTCAGCCACTTCACCCTATTCCATCCTTAAACACAGATCCACCGGTAAACACCATCAATACGAAAATCTTAACACCGAAACGGTACGCGGAGACCATCAAACCATCTTTTTTCATTTTTTTTTTCAAAAAAAAAGTCCAAATCCGTGTCCAATCCGTGTCCAAATCCGTGTCCGGCCCAAACCGCACGTGGGACACGGCACATGCGTGTCGGACACGTGTCCGAGCCGTGTCCGAGGCGTGTCCGTGTCGGACACGTGTCCGACACTGCCACTTCATACTTACAGGCGTGTCCGTGCTTCCTAGGTCACAACTCATGGATGTTACTGATAGTCATCAGTCTAATTATTCGCGCGTCGAATCTTTCCTTCTTGGATGGATTTGATAACCATGATTCCACATTTTTGGGCATGACTAATTTAAAAGGGTTTGAACCAATGTTACACAGACACAAACGGGCAACGCCTTCCCTTTTCAGAAGGTTAGCGTGACTATCATGGTTGTTTGCACCTAGCAAGAATTGAACCTGTGATCTCTCACACTTTAGTGATGATAATTGCATGATTGCGGTTTTCTTTAACTCAAAGTGTGTATTAATTAAATATGACATTGTTTGAACTAATCATATAAAGTAAAACTTGTTTGGAATAACCTGAAAGTTCTGAATACAATTCAAACAACCTGAAAGTACTGAATACAATTTGATGGTATAAAGGTTGAGTAGTAAAATAATAATCATAAAGAAGTAGTAAAAAAGTTTCTAAAGGCAACAAAAGTTTATGGATGTTAAGAAAAGTCTAGTTGGGTGAACTAAAAGTGGACATCTTTAGATGACATTTCTTAGACGTCTTCGAAGAATTTACATAACGTTCGTTGTTATATGTTATTAGCGTCACGAATAATAGCAAGTGTGTAATATTGAATGATCATTGTGTTTACATAAGATCCAATATTTATACTAGTGACTAGCCTAACACTTGAGTTTGGGCCTAAACAAAGCCAGATACAAATATCATTCAAAGTCTAATACAAAACAACTAACAGCCACCCGCAGTTAGAGCGGGAGTAGAACAAACACTCTAACTGCCTCAAAACTTAGAAAACAAAGCAGAAGGAAGACCCTTGGTATTATGTCAACAAACTAATAACGCAATGGAACATGAAATACACACACATGTCCAGCAACAACCAAATCACGAATGAAATGAATGTCAATGTGCTTCATGCGTTTATGTTGCACAAGATTAATTAGAAGACAAATAACTATACTAACATTATCACAGTAGACAAGCGTAGAAGAAACCAGTATGTGGAACTCACGCAAAACATTACGCAACCAACAAGTCTCAGCAACAACATTGACAACACCACGATACTCAACCTCAGCACTAGAACGAGAAAGTGTAACCTGACGCGAGGACCATGAGAGAAGGCTGTTGCCAACAAACACATAATATCCAGAAGTAGACCGCCTAGTAGTAGGGAAACCAACCCATAACATCAGAATATGCAACCAACGAAGATGTCGAAGTGAACAACAACTATAAACCATAATTCATAGTGCCTCGAACATATCGTAAAAGTTCAGTTTTTTGCCAAAAAATGAGGGTCCCGCGGATCATGCATAAATAAACACACCTGATGTACTGCATAAGAAATATCAGGACGAGTTAACGTAAGATATTGAAGAGCACTTGCTAGGTTGTGATACAAAGTAGGATCCTCAACTAGGTCACCATCAACACCCAGCTTAGAATCAGTGTCAACCGGAGTAGTAAACG
The DNA here is from genome assembly GCA_014162995.1 of Artemisia annua. Classification (NCBI taxonomy): domain Eukaryota; kingdom Viridiplantae; phylum Streptophyta; class Magnoliopsida; order Asterales; family Asteraceae; genus Artemisia; species Artemisia annua. The sequence goes on along the minus strand of LBNU01038396.1, from coordinate 62,134 downwards.
GATTACAATTGAGCATATGCGCACGCTCAAGAACCTCAGAGGCATATTTTTCCTGAAACAAGAACATCCCTGCAGATGAACGAATAACAAATATCCTGAGATAATAATTAAGCGGGCCAAGGTGAGTCATAGAAAACTCCTGATGAAAGGAAGTAATCACACGCTGTAACAATGTCGCAGAAGAAGCAGTCAAAACAATATCATCAGCATATAACAATAAGTAAGCAATATTTGTCCCATGACAATAAATAAATAGCGAGAAGTCAGAACGACTATAATGAAACTAACGCGAGTAGCATATCCTGCAAATCTCTTAAACCATGCCCGAGGAGCCTGCTTTAGAACATAAAGAGACCTTTGTGGAAGACACACATGATCAGGATGTGTGAATCCCGAAAACCAGTTGGTGCGTGAATCCTGAAAATCAGGTGGTTGATGCATATAAACATTCTTAGATAAACTACCTTGAAGAAATGCATTCTTGACATCAAGCTGATGAACATGCTAATATTGAGAAACTGCAAGACTAAGAACAATATGAAAAGCGACCGGCTTGACAACCGTACTAAAAGTCTCATCAACATCAACACCAAATTGTTGTGAACTACCATTCGCTATAAGACGAGCATTGTATCTACTAAGAGAACCATCCGATGAATACATGTGTTTAAACAGCCACATGGAATGAACAATGTTCGCACCAGATGAACAAGACACAAGAGTCCAACTATCATTTTTAATTAATGCATTATACTCAGCTAACATAGCCTTTTGCCAATTTGGATCTTTAAAAGCCGCACTATAAGATTTAGAAAATGAGAGACAGTAGACACATTTAAGGTAAAACGTTGAGTAGGTCTATTAGAGCCAACACGAAAACGAGTAACCATGGGATGAATTGAAGTGGGATTAGGATTGAGTAGCTGTTGAGGGGTTGGTTGGGCAACGAGTATTGGGTTAGAAGCGGGTTGGACCACAACAGGTGCCGATTGGGCCTACGAACCCAAATCAAGGCTCGGTTGGGCCTGTAAAGCCGAACCAACCGTGGACTGATGATGTGGGCCGAGAGTATTAAGCGTAGTGGGCTGGATGTGGGGTTGTGAAGAGTAAATGATGGGGGTGAGTATGTGGGTAGTGAAGCGTAGTTGGCTAGACAGTTGGGTCGGAAGTAGTGGGTGAAATGGTCAGTGTACTTGGGCCAATTACATTTGGGTTTGGGGAATGAATGAGTAATTATATTCGGTGTGGGGGGGGGGGGTCTAAAAAATTGTATGGGTAAGGATTATTAGGAGTCATAGAGCGATATGGGAACATAGTCTCATCAAAAGTGACGTGGCGAGAAATTATTATTTTGTTTATGGCCAAGTCAAGACAACGATACCCACGATGACTTGTGGGTTAACCTAAAAAGATAGAAGGAGTGGTATGAGGCCCAAGTTTATTAATGGAAAACAGGTTTGGATAACATAAACACTAAAAAATATGAAGAGTTGAATAATCGGGGTGAGTCTTGTATAAGCGAAAATGATGGGTTTCATTATTAATTGAGGTAGAGGGTAAGATGTCTAAAAGGTATGCCCCCATATGAAGTGATTCGATCCATAGATTAGGGGGTAGATGGGCTTAAAAAAGAAGAACATGGGAGAGGTTGTTAATGGTACAGATCATACGTTCGAACTTTCTATTTTGTTGAGAAGTCTTGGGGCAAAAGAAAACAAATTGTAGTGCCGATTGTGGCAAACAATTGGTGTAAAGCATTATTATCAAATTTACCACCATGGTCACATTGCAAAGATTTAATATCACACTTAATTTGATTTTTAACAAAAGCAAGAAAATGAATAAACTTAGACAAAGCATCTGACTTATTACAAAGAGGATAAACCCATAAATAATGCGAAAAATGATCCATAAACAAAACATAATATTTAATACCCATAGCACTCGGAAGTGGAGAAGTCCATAAATCCGAGTGTATAATATAAAAAATAGACATAAAATAAAAACACTTTCGGAACTAGAAAAGAGAAGCCTCACGTGTTTTCCAAGTTGACAAGCATGACAAACAGCAGAGGACATCGTCTTATTACAAGAAATACGACTACTAAAAACAAGAAACTGCAACACTTCACTTCCTGGATGTCCAAGACGTTGGTACATGTGTTTTGACTCACAAGAAAAGCTTGAGTAATAGGAGACAGCTTCGTGACAAGATAAAGATCACCCGTGTTGTCACATCTGATGAGGATTGGATGTGTCAAATAATCCTTCATAGAAAAACCAAAGGGATCAAATTCAATAGAACACTAACTGTCACAAACAAATTGACGTACAAATATCAATTTTTTTATAATATCGGAAGTAACAAGAACATTATTTTAAATAAGAGGTCTGAAAGGAGCTGGCAAAAGACCATGGCCAGTGTTAGTAACGGGAATAGACTTCCCATCACCAACATGACAGACGAATAAATACATGTATTAAAAAGAGTACTAAGATTATCAACAATAGAATTAAGTTGAGAAGAAACACTTGTATCCATGTTCTAATTTGCAAAATCGGGATCTTGAAGAGTCATGGTGTTAAATGCATGCGGTGGCAATGTCTCTTGTCCATAAACCAACGAAGCAGTAGAAGCGCGTTGGGCCTAATGGGTTATAGAAACTGGCTGAGGAGAGTGGGCGACTGGGGCTACCTGAGTCTGGGCCTGAAATGCTTGTGGAGAAAAATGGGATGGGCTGCAGGACTGGGCCAAAACAGGGTAGATTTGGCTGTAGTCCGAGGAGCAGAAGGCCGAGAGCCCTAGATACCAGCCGGTTGGGCCAGTCCAAACTGGTGAGCAAACTGGGCTAGTAGTAGTTGTTGGGTTTGTACGAGTTCCAGGAGTTGGGCCTGGCCTAAATTCGAGGGTGAGATAGTAGACTGTTGGCTGGGCCGGTTCAGTTTGATTAACTTTCTTGGGTTTGATCCACCAGATATTGGAGCTTGAGTCGTCCGCCAAAAGAACGAATTTGAGGAAGATGAGGCGTTGGCCGAGCTATCATGACCAAACCTACAAGTGTCACCAGACCAACAAAAACCGGACTAAAGTTGTTACACATATGTGGAGTGTAACGAGTGTCACAAATATCACGAGTTTCCTGATTCCTTGGGTCCGAATTGGCAACAAGTAAAACAATAGGAGCCGAAGAACATACATCACTTGACAACTTTTGTGTTTAGGAGTTTAGCCGCATCACTTCAGTTGTGACCATGGAACGAACCGTGGCAAGGTCGGTAAAAGGATCCCGATGTGCAATAATCCTGGCTACATGAGCAAACTTGTCACTTAAACCATTAATGGCGTAGGTGAGAACATCATCATTACTAAGAGGCGAGCCAAGAGCATTAAACAAAGTAACTATGGACTCGATCATTCGAAAGTATGCATCAATAGTACGATCACCAAGTTGTATGACACGAAGTTAACCTTTTAAAGAAATTGTATGTGTCCATTTATTGTCAAGAAAAATATTTCCAAGAAGAACCCAAGCATCTTTAGCAAACTAGGGATTAATAGTAACGAGCCTACCTTGAAGGGTTTTGGAGAGAGCTAAAAAGATCGAAGATCTAACTTGGAATCCGCTTTAAGCTATTGCGCGGTTAAAGGAGCTGAGCTAGTTGCACTAGAAGAAGAACACGTGATGCGTTTTAACACATCAAAATTTTCACAGTTATTTATAAAGAAGTAACATCACCCAATATAGTTGGCTTTGTCAACATCAAGTTTAATGATTAGTGATTGAGTTAACAACATAAAATTTATCGGTATGTGATATGGTAGAGTAGGGGGAGCATCGTTCATCATAAATGAATAAGGAGGGTTGAGGTGACTAAAAGGTAAACAAAAACACAAGTAGTCGACTAATGGATAAAAAAGGAATATTTTATGTTAGTCGACCTTAGGTGCACGAATCTGCTTCGATATAAGTCGAGATGGATAGTTTTTTAGATTAAAAGAAGAATCAAATAGCATCGAGAATAAATGATTTTAAGTCGAACAAAGGACTTAGGAGTCATAAGCAAAGTCGAATACTTTATGGTAGTAAACAATTGGAACATAAGACAACAATCCAAAATCTATTCCCTAATATAATATGACTATAACCAATCAAAGCTTACCATATTTCTTTTTCTTAACCGGTTGTAGGACTAAAAAAGGGATACAAAGAAAATCCGAGCTTTAGTCTACTTAAAGAAAAGTGAATCAAAAAATTGATGGACTTTAGGTTTTTAGGATTAGGCTCGATACCATGTTACGAATATTATCGATTGTGTAATATTGAATTATTATTGTGTTTACCTGAGCCTAGGGGTGCAAACAAGCCGAGCTTTTATCAAGCAACTCGAGCTCGAGCTCGAGCATGGCTCGATCGAGTCGAGCTTTTGACGAGCTCAAGCCCAATATATTGGCTCGAAACATATAATGAGCCGAGCTCGAGCTTTTGATAGCTCGGCTCGAGCTTTTATTGAGCTTTTTCGAGCTTTAAGTAAATGAGGGTTAATTTGAATATTAACCTAATTAGAAAGACTTACTCCATAAACAATTAATTAACTATATATATACCCTTGAAACCCTAATTATTCCTACGTAATGTTTTGTATTCTACAATCCGATAACTTTAGATATGGTCTTCTTGACTCTTGAATGTGTGGCATCAGGTGACAATTTAGTCACATTTGGTCCAAGTTAATTATGATTCATTGGTTCAGGTGTATGTCCTTTTGTAGGGTCCTTTTATGGTTTTCTTCATTGGGTCTCAACTCCTTAATCAACTTGTTTAGGAGTTGGGATAAGGGTGTAAATGTGTAATTGTGTATTCATATACATATATTTGAGCTTTTCGAGCAAAGCTCGAGCTTTGCTCAAAACTGAATCGAGCCGAGCTCAAGCCTGAATGGTTAAAGCTTGACAACTAACGAGCCGAGCTTGAGCCTAGTTTTTTTTTCGAGCCGAGTTCGAGTCTTTTCAAGCTCGAGCTTGGCTCGGCTCGTTTGCACCCCTACATGAGACCCAATATTTATACTATACTAGCTTAACACTTATGCTTGGGCCTAAAACAATACAAAATACAATTATAATTCTAACTAACAATTAGCGACCAACGAACACATATAATTAAGCAACATAAACATACACGATTCTAAGCTTAGTCTTCAAAAACAGAAGAAAAAACCACCAGGATAATGTAATTTCTCAATAAAAGTCATTCAAAGTTAATAAACATATTAATTCGCATATCTCACAAGTGAAAAGCAACAAACAAGCAACTAAGTTATGATTTTTGCAACTTAACAACGTTATCACCATCAGAAGCAACATGTTTACAGGGACTTTCGGGCAAAGGATTTCCATTCTCATCGTATGAAATCTTGCCAGAAAAGTCGAGAGGCCGGCATCGTTCTCCCATAATAATTGTCCGCTTCCATACAGCCTCTTCATCACCAACGTCATCATCATCACATTCGTCAACTTTCTTCCACGAAATCATTTTAGTCATCAATAATGCCTTACTACTTAAACCACATCCTAGCTTTGAAATCGTCCTAGGCTTTTTGTCACCTAAATGCAACGTGTTTTTCTCTTTTTTGTACGTATTTGATCTCTTTAAACCACCATGCAAACCACATAGAAAACCAACAATCGAGAACACGGATATGACCCCGAGAAGAACCACGAAAAATGCGACGCCCGGGAAGGGCAAAATTGTCTTTTGTATAGTGATTGGTAGTAGTCTTGCCATTGCTAGAGTTCTATTAGAAGAAAATAATTTGGTAATACTTGGGTTGCATATAAAGGTGAATAAGATATATGAATAGTATGTTTTAAGTGATATAGGTTGTTGAATAATGGATCATCATCACCATGGGCATTGGGTAGTTGGTATATGTGGAGTGGTTGGATATATATATGGACCCAAAGACGTCATTTTTGGTCAAGTAAAGTAGTAAAAGATCTTATGTGTTCGTATAATTTGGTTGTATATGATAAGATTTATATGTTTTGTTTCGGTTAGAGACATAGAGCACAAAGTATGATGATGTGATAGACCCGAAGTTATCTTATAACATTAGTGTAAACACACACGACACGATACTACTATAATAGAGTCCAAAGCTGTGGTGATCGATACCGATGATAATTGATATACTTTCTTTTCATTATGAATAGAATATTACGTAGTAATGTGTATATTTGTGTTTTTGCAGGAAACTTGTGACTAAGTTATCTATGACACCGGAGTATTACAAACTAAATTTACAAATATATTTAGTAATGTGGCGATGCTATAACATAATTCAAAGTTCATAAAATCATAAACGAAACTCTAATTCAAAAGTTCAGAAAATTAATAAGTACTTTCTATACCAAGGGGGTGTAGCCGTGTAGGTAATTAGCTTGGGAACCGAAAAGGACTTAACGATACTTTCGTGTGTCACGGGCCGAGTTGACTTGACTTGACGACTATAGTCATCGACTGGGACTTGACCCCCGAATACTCAAACTTCACGTCTCTTTCTTTGTCCATTAGCTTGTTTGGTATCTTGTCATAGTCACCTTTAGTAATTATTTATGTTCTAATGAGAACTCGAAATTATAACTATTTATAGATTATCATATTTAATCATTTAAAAATTACTAGTGCTCCTGGTATGTAGTTTCATCTATGATTATTCAAACCGTAATGAAAATACTTTTCTGTTTTGCTAAATAATAAACCCTTAGCTAATCCTTGTAATTTGAGTAAGTTCTTCTAGATCGATCATTTGGTTTGGAATTATGCGTAAGGATATGACATGATACTATAGTTATATCATATATATGGCGTTTCGTTGCATCTCTTTACACGTAATGCAAAAATAAATATAAGGAATGGTAAGCCAAGGCCCCCGTTTGGTGTTACACTTTTACGAAGGTGGTCTTGAAAGTAAAGGAAAAACAAACTATATAAAAATGCTTTGTGCCCTTCTCACCAACAAATCCACATCGACTCATTTTTAAGAATGAAAACTCATCATAATTACGCGGGGCCAAATGGCCAATAAACGTGCATAAAATTTGGAGGCCCAATAACTATATGCAGTTCCATGAACAAAACGAAATTTGCAAGTAGTACAGTAGTTCATAACATCCTTAAAACAAAACCAAGCCAACATATTCTAGAGTAGTAAAAAGTATCTTGGTACGTACACAAGTATTATTACAGTTCAAACATTATACATTAACATAGACATGGTCAAGTTACCATAGTAAAATTACTAAAGTAGATTCCTTAATTATATAGGAATAGCTCTACTGACTTTAGGAAAAACCGAAGTAGCAGGATGAGCCATAATCCGACGACCTTTCGCGTGCTTAAATATATACACCACCGCACCCACCGGCCACTCCACTATAGCTGCTGCCGCAAATGCTACGAACGCAAGTGTGGGTCCCACCACTTTGCACCTGCATGGGTTGCTTCTAGTCCCACACTGTATGCATCCTACCATCTTGTTAGTTTGCTTTAGCTTTGATCGAAGTGCTTCAACTAAGTGTTTATATATTTTGACTGTTGTTGATTGTTTGCAGAGATGACTGTGTTGGGTACTTAAATAGTTGTTTAGGTTTTATAGGGTTGTTTTTTGTGATTTTTAGTGGTTTAGGTATTTAGGATGACATCTCGGGTGATGCGTGTTGTGATATGGGGAGTGTTGTTGTGTCTGCGCGTGGTGAAGACAAACAAGAATAATTGCCGGGAACACACTGATCTCGGGTGGCTTTTGGCACTAGCCATTATCTACCTAACAAACAAAGAATAGCTTCGGCAATTCTCCTAGCCTGGAGGAGCACCAACTGGAGTGTTGCACAAGTCGATACTCGAACCCATGACATTTTATTCATAAAATTTTATCAGTGGACCTACAGGTTTTTCAGAGGTTGTTATCAAATGAGCCAAAACCCATCGTTAATTTATTAAAATGGATAATGTTATTTAATGTCTAGGTGGCTATTGGGTGATTGGTGACACCTGTGTTCGTCGACATTCTGTCTAGCCTTTTGGCAGTCGACATCTTGCATGGCCTTTTTGATAGGGTTATGTTATCGGTACTTTTTTTTTTTCTTTTCTTTTTTATCTTTCACCCTTGGCCCACTCTATTTTTACAGTATCACATAATTTTTTTATAATCTACGTTGTGTAACCTTTCGGCCAGTGTTACCATCGATAGGCCTAGATCATATATTTAATGAATTGATTTGCACATAATAAAAAATTAAAATTGTTTGAGATATTCTAATTGTATACATTAAACACTTGTTTATCATTGACGTTCTGCTTTAAATGTTTATACATATGAGTTCGCAATTAAAAATTTTAATTGTGCAAAACCATCTACCATATATGTATCTAGAATACTCACAATCTCACATTCTAGTTTGAGGCACTTCGAACTTTTGACTACATTTAAAACACTACAAAATAAATGTCTAAGTCTACACATTTTATTTTCACAACTTTTAAAAGTGCGTAAAATTTATTGGTTTATTAACATTTAGTAGTGCGTAAAAATTAGTTACATTAATAAGTGTATTTATTTTTTTAAACAAACGATTTTTTACTCTTATAATTATATCAAAGAAAAGCTCACACTTTTTTGTGTGTGAGAATTTTAAGATGTCTTCAAACGATTAGGGGTATGTTTGGCAAAGATAACTATTGCTGAAACTGCAGATGGTGCTGGAGATGAAGATTATAAAGAGAGATTATTTTTATAAGCTACATGAAGTAGCCTTTGGTTTTAGGAGATTATGGAAGATTATTATTATTATTATTATTTTTTTTTTTTTTTTTTTTTTATAATCTCTTATAAGTTATGTCAGCCAAACAAAATTTATTTTTTAGTAACTTATCTTTTGAAAAATAAGTATAATCTCTCAGCAATCTTGTATGACAAACATATCGATGTTACAAATAATTCAGACACTTGGATTATGGAGAAATCATACATTTTTTCACACTTACAAGTGTAAAACTTTTTTATACAATTATAAGTGTGAAAAATTCATTGTTTTAAAAAATTTCACACTTATTAAATATAACAAACTTTTATACATTATTAAATATATACTCGTATAAACTAATAAAATTTTACACATTCTTAAAATCGTGAAAAATAAAGGGGCAAAATATTTATTAATGCATCATACTTGCCACAAATATGACTTTCGTGTAGTGAATAAAAAACTTTTCTTTTATGGGTACTAAACTTTCATTTTTTGGTCTTTTTGATGTACTTTTGGATGTTTTTGCCCCTCAGTTTTTTAAAAATCCAAGGGCAAAAATGTCCAAAAGTACATCAAAAAGACCAAAAAATGAAAGTTTAGTACGCATAAAAGAAAAGTTTTTTATTCGCTACACGGAAGTCACAAAAGTGACAAGTTCAGTACATTAATAAATATTTTTTGTAGAGTAACGAAGATGGAGACTTGCTACATGGATGTCATGGAAAAAAAAGAATGAAAAGTGGGAAAGGGAATTACGTAGGAAAAAAAGAAGAAAAGTGGGAAAACACTTTTTGGCTAAAGATTTGAGCTACATTGGTTTGATCTAAATTTGGATGGCCAAGATCTCTACACTTCCTATATTTTGAAGTACTTTCTATTAGATCCTAAACCTTCTGTTCTAAGTTCTAACTTCTAAATAGCAACATTTTCCACCAAAAGATCATTATTGAATATTTTGAAGACATGAATTAATCTTCAAACCTTAAAATATGTTACTTTTGTGTCTTCCTTAGAGAAACTGAGTAGGTGTACATGCATTACAACAAATACATGAACGGAACGAAATTAGTAAGTAGTAGTTCATTACATCCTTAAAACAAAACCAAACCAAGAATTTCTAGTAAAAAGTGTGTTGGTACGTACACAAGTATTATTTTAGTTTAAACATTATACATTAACACAGACATAGTCAAGTTAACATAGTAAAATTACTAAAATACATTCCTTCATTATATAGGAATAGCTCTACTGACTTTAGGAAAAACCCTAGTAGCAGGATGAGCCATAATCCGACGACCTTTCGCGTGCTTAAATATATACACCACCGCACCCACTGGCCACTCCACTATAGCTGCTGCCGCAAATGCTACGAACGCAAGTGTGGGTCCCACCACTTTGCACCTGCATGGGTTGCTTTTAGTCCCACACTGTATGCATATTGGAAATCCAATTACCATCTTGAATTTTTGATGTACTTTAACTAAGTTGATTATATATGTTTTGACTGTGGATATGATTGTTTGCAGAGATGGCCAGATGGGTACTTAAATGGTTGTTTTTGGGTTTTTATAGGGTTGTTTTGTGTGATTCTTTAATGATTTAGGATGCCAGCTTGGGTGATACGTGTTGTTGTGTCTACGTGGTGAATGGGTGGAGAACGAGGACATTTTTAGTTTAAAGTTATGAATATTTATGTGGGTCTATTTATGTTTAGGGTTGGTCTAACTTGTGCACTAGAGCCATAAGTTAAGCACACCAAAAAGACATAAGGACTTATGATTAAGGACAAATGGACTCACACAAAAAAGTACACTTTTATGTATTTTTGTGTGAGTCCCTAAATACTTTTCGTGAGTCCCTATATTCTTTTGGTGTGCTTAATTTGTGCTCCTATATATGACACAGGTTAGAAAAATACATGTTATATGGAATATGGAATAGGATCCTTTGGAGTAGTGGAATGCACCTTACAGGGTAGGGGTTAAAAGATAGGATTCTTCGGGTAAGTGATAATTCCTTTCGGAGCGAGTGCATGTACTTTCGAGATAACGTTTACTCGTTTAGTACCCGGTGTAGTACGTAAAGAGGAGAACAAGATGAGATATTTGGTAAAAGGAATTATTATTACTTGTGGTAGAAAAAATAAGACTAATATAGTTTTAATATGTTTTATAATGTTAAATGAAATGGTTTTAGTTTTTAAAGTAATGGGAGGTTGATTGATAATTGTGTATGTTAAATTAATGTCATTTACTTACTATACGAAAGCTTACGTTTTAGTAGTCCACTGTTTTGTATGTTCAAAGGCTTAAAGTAAGACAAAGGTTAACGCTATAAAGAATTGAAGTAATAAAGTAGAGTATGCTTGACTATTTGCATTTAGTCAGTGAGTATTACTCTTGTAATCATGCTAAGGACAAGTTAAAACCCCAAGTGTCTTGTAAAATTTATTTTTGATACTTAAACATTTTAAAGTTAAAGTTTTTAGTCTTGGATGTGTAGTGAATGTTTTATGTATAAGTGTTATGCAATGGGTAAAAATGGGTGTTTGGGATAACATTCATGTTTTGTAAGTAAGGCTTTCGTGCGTCCAAACTAAGAAAATTGTGTTTAAACATGATATTTTTGTTGTATGAAGTGTGCTTTAAAAGTTTGAAGAATTAAGTTTTTGTTTACGGCACTTTTCCGGAAAATGATATTTGTGAAGACCATAATCAAATACCGCGGGTTTTGGTTTGAAATCGTCGGTTTGGGAAATGAACAAACTAGAAACCGCTAGTTTGGTTCTAAAAACACCGGTTTATGGCAAGTCGGATTTTTTAAAAAAAAAACACAAAAAAAAAAAAAAAAACGAAATTTGGGGTGTTCACATGACTAGGAAAAAAGGAAAGAAAGAGGGAATCAGTTGTAGCAATATAGAAACTAAGACTGAGTTGGATATATATTTGACTGAGGGATTGAGGGAGATAGTGCATATTTTGAAAGCAACAACTTTACTATTTCGGTTGGTGGAAGAAGAAAAGTCCGACTTTCCAAATACTATCACTTGTTGCTCGTGATATTCTAGCTATTTGTGTTTCAACTATGGCATCGAAATCTACCTTTAGTACTGGTGTAAAAGTGTTCAACTCATTCAAGACATCTTTAACTCCTCAAATAGTTGAAGCATTAATTAGTATGTTGTCAAGATTGAATTCGTTCATCTCGTGTTCCGTTAATGTAGAAGAAAAAAATGAAGACCTTGAAAAGTTTAAAGAATGTAATTTCTCATTATTCGTTTCTAGATTTTTGCTTATACCTCTTGTTTACACATATGATACTTATTTTTTTATTCATCTTTTTGTAGATATGCACACATTTGATACTTATTTATTTATTCTTCTATTTTGCATTGATGCAAAATATGTCGATCGAATCATGTGCTGGTAATTACAAATTATTTTTTCTGGAATTTGAATTATTATTTAAAAATTGCAATTGTTTTTTATCATATGTTCTCATCAAATAAAATTTCATTAGACATGGAATAAAGAGTTTTAAGATCAAAGACTTTGATGAATATAAAAATTGTAAAATTTTAAAGATTTAAAGAGGTTGACTAGTTGATACTTGAATAGAAATTTTGTGTTCAATAGTTGTTAAAACTTGATTCGGTATGTTTTTTAAGAACCCAAGACACACGTTCCGGAGGTCGAGGTTGATCGAAATACATGATTATTCTAGAGAGAGAAAGTAGAGAGAGAAAGGTGAAGAAAAGTATTTTATTGAAATGAATAAATGAAATGAAGCTTACACAATTTCTCACACCCCTCATCGAGAGTCATGAGGAGTATTTATAGGCTCATTACAATATAAGTTTGCCTAATGAACAATAATAGTCCCTAAGGTACTATTTGCTACATATCTAGTCCATTTCACTTGTGTGACGTTATCTTTATAAAATAGCAAGGCTAACAATCTCCCTCCAAGATATCGTCACACGTGAATGGTTACAATGAGACCTATAAATACATAAACAATGTAAATTACAACAATAGTAAACTATGTTGACGTTGTTGAAGCGCAGAGTCTCTGTAGTCTAGATACTGAGGCAGACTTAAAGTTTTCTCATCCGACGAACTCGGCATTTGATCTTTGGCACTGACGGCACTGATTTACGTAGCTCTGAACTTCAACTGTAATGGTCTAGTTAGGTTATTACTCCCTCCTAACTAGTGAGCCTTTTTCTTTCTTCTGGTCCCTCCTGAACTGACAACTATCTTTCATCATGCAGCGGATAAAGTAGATTCTAAAGTGTTTGCACCATGGTTGTCGTTCGGGGAGCATCATAACAACATAACTCACATAGTATTGCATAGACGGTTGGTAATAAGCTCTGATGTATACATACTTGGTACCTCATGGTACTTCTCTGGTATTAAGCACAGTTCCCTCAATCAACCAACGTACTGAAGACGAAACACTACATCATTTGGCATGTTCTTCTCCCTCCTGATGGTTGCGAGTTATCGGAATCATCATAATCTTGTGTACATGCCATACAATTACCTATACTTTACACTTTTGATGCAAGATATAAGCAATGAAAGCATAATTTTGTGAGAATATGCTGATAGGATATGACTCTCTTTTTTCTACAATCTCGTCTCTTCTCTTCAACCTATAAGCGACCTCTTCAAATTGCACCCAGCTAGTAAATGACCAATGACTAGAGAAACAACCCAATATAACCAATCTGAAAATGAAGTAAACATCCCTTAGATAAGTGACTTAATCTTGTACGATGGTGTGACTAAGAACCTATACTGAGCACTACAACGTAACTCCTTTAAGCATAGGTAGTGTTATATACTCAAACCCACAAACTGTATATGAAATCTCCGCCTCTTGAACTATCTACATGGGTTCATGTGCTACAATTAGTTATTTTTTAGAAATTTTTATGTGTTTGGATGATGTATATTCTATCTCTATGTTTAATTGTGCGTATTTATATCTGTATGTGTATGTCTAGTTTGGTCTCAAATTTCAAGCACAGAATTTTGTTTTTGGTGTTGACCCAAAACCGAACCAAACTAGAATTCGGTTTTTATTCAGTTTGTATTTATTTTTATTTTTTATTTATTTATTTATTTATTTTTTTTTTTGAAGACTAGTTTTTATTCAGTTCGATCACAATTAACTTTGGTTCGATTCGGTTTCCAGTGATAAAAAAATAACATAGTGAGTCGAACCCGTAATGAATAAGACACATTAAAAACGTACTTTAAAGCTGCAAATTAATTACCTAGCTAGGGATGGCATTTCAACAAGAGGATGTTGGCTCAATTTGTTGACACTCTGCTTTTAAACCAATGGTCACGCGTTCAAACCTTTTGACACCCAATAATATGCACATAACATATGCTCTTATGTTATGTGTAATAATAGGCTCGTTCGGCTGTAATAATAGGCTCGTTCGGCTTGTGACTATTAAACGAGCTGTCGAACAATCCGAGTCAAGTATTATAATTTTTTGGTTCGTTAAACTTATCGAGCAATCTTTTTTGCTCGAACTCGAATACTTAAAGCTCGACCTGAACTTAGACAATATCAAGCTCGAGTATAGCTCGTTAATTGCTCGACTCGTTAACACCCCTACTTCTAAATATCATTTTTCACCAAACGATCATCATTGAAGACATTAAATCATCAAACCATAAAATATGTTACTTTTGTGTTTCTTAGAGAAACTGAATAGGTTTACATACATTACAACAAATACATGAACGAAACGAAATTATTACACCCTTAAAACAAAACCAAACCAAGATATTCTATAGTAAAAAGTATCTTGGTAAGTACACAAGTATTATTTTAGTTTAAACATTATACATTAACATAGACATTTACAATTTTTTTTTTTTTAGAAAGGCAACACTTTATAAACAACCGTAAACAGAAAACAAAATTACTCGTACAATACAATGCATCCCACCAAAATTAAACAAAACAAGCCAATTAAAAGGCACCAAAACATTAACATAGACATTGTCAAGTTACCATAATAAAATTACTTAAGTAGATTCATTCCTTAATTATATAGGAATAGCTCTACTGACTTTAGGAAAAACCACTCTAGCAGGATGACCCATAATCCGACGACCTTTGACGTGCTTAAATAGATAAACCACCGCACCCACGGGCCACTCCACTACAGCTGCTACCGCAAATGCTACGAACGCAAGCGTTGGTCCTACCACTTTGCACCTGCATGGGTTGTCTCTAGTCCCACACTGTACGCATCCTACCATCTTGTTTACTTTAGCTTTGAAGAGATTCAACTAAGTGTTTAGATATTTTGATTGTTTGCAGAGATGATTGTGTTGGGTACTTGAATGGTTGTTTGGGTTTTATAGGGTTTTTTTTGTGATTTTTTATTGGTTTAGGATGGCATCTTGGGTGATACGTGTTGTGATATGGGAGTGCTTTCGTGTCTACGTGGTGCATGTCGACAAACAGAAATTTAAAATGGATAAAATGTTATTTATTAATGTCAAGGTGGCTATTAATAATGTCAAGGTGGCTATTGGGTGATTGGTTACAACTTACAACCCAATGTTTGTCGACATTCTGTATGGGCTAAAATTACATTATACACGTTCACGCAACCATCTCATTTTCGTTTTTTACGAGTAGTTAAGTTGCAACTTTTTTACTACACGCTTCTTGATTATTTGTATTGACGCTTAATATTAGTGTTATTGACCAATTTAGTACTTTTAAATATGGTTTACCACGATTTCATAATTTGCTGATTATCGTGTAGAGAAGCAAAAAGTTACCAAAGAACACAATCGGTTAGTGTAACAACCCGTTTTTGATAAACGAAACAAATAAATAATCAGTTTTAAGTAGTTATTTGAAATGGTCGGATGTTATCTAAGACTCGATAGTGTGTGTCGTAACAGTTGACAACATTGATAAGTTATATAGTGTATTTTAATAGTACACAATTTTATGACAAAACAAAGAAAAGAGAGTTATTCAAAAATTTACAATTGGTTAAAGTAGATACTTGTATGCGTGAGAGATAAGATGACTAAGCATATCTAGAAATACTTAGTGCCAAAGCAAAAGGTTGCGGTGAAGATTTAAGAATGCCAAAGTACTTACGTGTGGAATCTATATTAAGTGTTGCCATGTAATTAAGAATGGTGGCAAGTCCTAGTGTAGTTTAGATTAATTGTTTGACTAAGCACTTGTTTAGTATAGATAAAAATAAAGAAATAAAATGCTTTCTTTAGTTCAAGGATAAGACAAGTAATGGATTAAGATGCAAACCAAGCGCATCATGCTATCATGGAAGTTTGTAAAAGTATTCGAGGCACCTTTGTAGCATTGTGAGTTTTATCGTGTTTTTACAAAATGGGGATGCACGAATAATATGAGTGCTTTGCGTTCACATCTAATGTGACTTACATAATTATATGATGATAGTTGTATATATATTACGGTTAATGTTTATGTTCAAGTTCATGGAGGGAACTATTAAGGGGCCGGGGAAGCCCCACCACCCAAACTTTGCGGCACTTAGTGTAAAAATTATTGGTTTAGTGGTAATTTAGTTGTGGTTACAAACAAATCTCTGATTCGGCCCCCCCAAAATAAATTCGGCCCTCCCAAAAAAAATGTTCTAGTTCCGCCATTGTCTGGAAATACCATATAGTTTCTTGAACGATGTTCAACACAAAGTTGCTACTGAAAATTTGATCCAACCGTCTAATGCAAACTATTTGTTTCATTTTTTTTTTTTTTT
>LBNU01038396.1:10283-45469 GCA_014162995.1 Artemisia annua | reverse complement strand
CTTTTTTTTTTTTTTTTTTTTTTTTTTTTTTTAGGCCCAAAACGCGGTTTTGTTGTAGCACCCTCCAAGGCCCAAGCTACTGCTGAGAAACACAATTATTGGTGATTGTTAAGATTACAATAAAAAACCCTAACCAACCTTAACGTAAAATCATGTATTTCTTGTTTCTTCACATATTCTGCTTGTTGTCTCGTATAAATTACATCTAGGAAATATTTAGAATTAGATTTTACCATGAGCTAAAAAAAATGTTGAAGAACCAGTTCCCTTTGAGAAGATAGAAACGCAAGGAGTAAAAGAGAAGGAATAGAGGAGAGACCGAGATAAATAATGAATACTTTGTATAGAAAATATTTAACCCTTTTTCAACAAAAAAAAAATATAATAATATTAAACATGTACCATAATATTTACCTTACATATAAAGGCCAAACAATAATTAAAGAGTTATAAGCTTCTTTGAAAGGCCCATTTAGCAGAAAATATTTTTCATAAAATTATGTTTAATTGCATTATAATTTACTATTTGTTTTTTATACGTGTAATTAATAACCGGTTAAATTTACACAATACTCCGTAATAAAAAAAAATAATGTGTTTTTTTATCATTTTACTATGTGCATCATCAGTTTATCTGATTTGCCAAATACTTTAAAAAGTGGCATATCAAACAAAATAATCAAATCAAACACTATATTTCTAATCATGTTTTGTTAGAGCTGATTATCTGATTATCCGTTACAACACGCGAAGGCTAGTTAGATTTTACGTTCTTGGATATATTTTCTGACAGTCATCCTACATCCGCCGTGCCACCATCATATGATTGTGCGGCTAAAACTTTTTGTCCTTAAATTCATTTTTCGTCAGACAAAATATCAACCACTATCAGTGTCGTTTTCTATACAGCTCTAAATGGTTAAATACTACACTACTATATTTTGCTTTAAAAATACTCCATAAATATATTTAAGCAGGTCCCTGTATATTGCCTATCCCACTATCCCTATTCCCTCATACATCCTTCCTGGTCTTAACTTAACTTAACAAAACCAATCTGAATCATTTCAACTTTCCCAGAAAGTCAACCCTAAAGTCAAACAACAATCACCAGATTTCATCCATCATTTGAACCTATCAATGGGAGATCCAATAGTATCATCAGTAATAAGTCAACTAAAGCAACAATCAACATCATTAGCAACACAAGATTTTGCCGTACTGTGGGGCCTCAAATCTGATCTCAGACATCTCCGTACAATCTTTTCCAACATACAATCCGTACTNGGTACTCAACTTTTTTTCTTGCATAAAAAGGCATCCAACTTTTTTTTTTGGCGGATTTGGGTTTTTTACTAACTTCCGTTAACCCACTTCGTTAGAAAATTACATGTTTGGTCCTTGAGTATATATAATCATTTCATGCACAGTCTATCATCATAAAATAAAAAGTTCAAAAAAAATATTTTTGCAAAAAAACTTTAGAAAAAAAAAAGTTTTCGAAAAAAATGTTTTTAAAAAATATTTTAATATTTTTATTCAAATATTTTTCTAAAAGTTTTTATTCGAAAAAAAAATTTATTCAAAATTTTTTTTTTAATATTTTTAGAATTTTTTTTTATAAAAAATTCCAAAAAAAAATAATTAAATATTTAAAAAATAAGTCGATAATTATTTTTAAAAATAGAATTAAAAGTATAGTAACTTAATTGAACAATTTGAAACTTGAGTAACTTAGGCGAATTTTTTTGTAAAGTTTAGTAACTTTTTTGTGTATTAACCCCCACCAAAAATTTAAAAAAAAATGATATTTTAATGCCACGTCACACTAATACCGGGAATCGTGAGTTAGTATAAGACCAGTAACGTATATAAACGGTTACGCAAAGTATAGTAACTTAATTGAACAATTTGAAACTTGAGTAACTTAGGGGAACTTTTTTGTAAAGTTTAGTAACTTTTTTGTGTATTAACCCTAGTTTGAACCGCTATTAGAGATGTTACCAAACAAGCTTTTCATCTAAATGCTTACCGCTTATCGCTCTTAAACGCTTCCTTAACGCTTATCGCCAAACATGACCATAAGCTTCTTTGAAAGGCCCATTTAGCAGAAAATATTTTACATTAAATTATGTTTAATTGCATCATAATTTACCATTTGTTTTTTATATGTGTAATTAATAACCGGTTAAATTTACACAATACTCCGTAATAAAAAAAATAATGTGTTTTTTGTCATTTTACTATGTACATCATCAGTTTATCTGATTTGCCAAATATTTTAAAAAGTGGTTATATGATTATTGCGATATTAAACAAAATAATCAAATCAAACACTATATTTCTAATCATGTTTTGGTAGAGCTGATTATCTTATTATCCGTTACAACACGCGAAGGCTAGTTAGATTTTACGTTCTTGGATATATTTTCTGACAGTCATCCTACATCCGCCGTGCCACCATCATATGAATGTACGGCTAAAACTTTTTGTCCTTAAAATTCATTTTTCGTCAGACAATATCAACCACTATCAGTGTCGTTTTCTATACAGCTCTAAATGGTTAAATACTACACTACTATATTTTGCTTTAAAAATACTCCATAAATATATTTAAGCAGGTCCCTGTATATTGCCTATCCCACTATCCCTATTCCCTCATACATCCTTCCTGGTCTTAACTTAACTTAACAAAACCAATCTGAATCATTTCAACTTTCCCAGAAAGTCAACCCTAAAGTCAAACAACAATCACCAGATTTCATCCATCATTTGAACCTATCAATGGGAGATCCAATAGTATCATCAGTAATAAGTCAACTAAAGCAACAATCAACATCATTAGCAACACAAGATTTTGCCGTACTGTGGGGCCTCAAATCTGATCTCAGACATCTCCGTACAATCTTTTCCAACATACAATCCGTACTNAAGAGATCTTCAATGCTTTGGTGTGGCGGTCCTTCTTGCAAGATGTCAAAGAATGCATCTTTCAGGGTACTACAACTTGTAAAATGCATGACGAGATGCATGCCCTTGCACAATCTGTTATGAAATATGAATGTTCAAGTGTAATGTCGGGTGAAACACTGAAATTCCCTGAAGAGGTTCTTCATGTATCTTCTAATGATATCTTATATCTGTCAAATGAAGTGATGGCAAAAGCAAAATCCTTACGATCACTCGTCACTTTAGAAGGGGTTTCAAAAATTCCTACCCCTGATTACATTTTTGAACAGAGATATCTCAGGGTATTGCATTTAGGGTCAAGTTCAGATATGTTAACTGATCTACCAGAGTCTGTTGGAAAGCTAAAGTTTCTTAGGTATCTTAACGTCTCACGCTCAAAAATAGTTGTTTTGCCTAATTCCATCGTTCAGCTCCAAAACCTTCAAACTCTGAAACTTACCTCCTGTGAACGTCTGCGTGAGTTACCTGATGGTATTAGGTACATGAGAAATCTTCGACATTTAAATATACATGGTTGTTGCTCTCTTGATCATATGCCTCTTGGAATGGGACAGTTACGACACCTAAGAAGACTAAGTACATTTCTTGTGGGTCAAGGGCAAGGAGTACAAATAAGCGAGCTGGAAGAGTTAAACCATCTAGGTGGAGAGTTTAGCATAAAGGGACTTGTGAATGTAAAAAATTCATCTCAAGCAGAAAGTGCTAACCTGAAGAAAAAACAAAATATAAATTCTTTAAATCTATCATGGGGTTGTAAGAATAGCACCGAAGAAGACAGCTTACAAGCCAACAATTCAGAAGAGGTTTTAGAGGCTCTTCAACCACATTTGAATTTAAAGATGCTTACAATATCTGACTATCAAGGATCACATTTTCCATATTGGATGGCGAGTTTAGTCAATCTTGTTAGTATTACATTTGAAAGTTGCAGAAGATGTGAAAATATACCCTCTGTTGGGACACTGCCCTTCCTCAAGGTTCTTGAACTGAAGCAAATGGATGCTCTTAAACATCTTGAAGATAAGGAGGGTACGAATGAAGACCTATTTCCTTGTTTGGAGAAACTATTCATTATTGACTGCCCAAGTTTGATTGAATTGCCTGATATGCCAAATTTGAAGTCGTTACAGATAAGCGGAAGTAATGAGAATATTTTTATGTCAGTAGGGAAGCTCGGTACTATCAGCTTCTTTGACATTGAGGGTTTCAAAGATATGAAGTCTCTTCCAGATGAGATGCTTAGCAATCTAATGGCTCTGGAGGAATTGCAAATCTTGGGTTGCCCAAATCTGAGATTTGTGCCAGATGGGATACAAAATCTTGAAGCACTTAAATCTCTGGTTATTGGCGATTGTGAATTATTGAAGGTAAGGTGTGAAAAAGAAGTAGGTGAGGATTGGTCTAAAATTGTTAATATTCCATATATCAAGATTGATGATCAAGTGATATGATTCTTGTGACATCTTGATTAGTTAATGTGATTAGAGTAGACAGTAATCTTCTACGCTTTTGAGTTCATGTACTTCAGTTATATTAATAAAACCAGCAAACCTTTTGATTCTTTATCTATCGTCGATTGAAACCAGACTTTATGCTAATGCTTTCCCAGAGTTCACTATTAGTTACTGTTCAGATTAGAATTCACACGGTTTCCTCAGCTGTGTAGGCCATTGTTGGATCATTTCGGTTATTACTTATTAACTAGATCTTCCTATCTGCAGCACCTGAAACAGGCATTACTTCTCAAAACTTAGTTAACAATTCCATCTATCTGATACCAAAAGTATTTCTACTTTCTCAGATACGTTACTCTTTGTATTTGCCTAAAGATAAGCTAAAAGTCATTACAAAAAGTACAACAAAATATACTGTACTCGAAAACTTTTAAACTTTTACAGGTGCTTATACTTATTTCAGTTTTAAAGGGAGAAACACAATGGTAGCAAAGGCTAGACGAATTTGCTCAAGTGTGCGTTCATTGATACTGGCCTTAGAGGTACCAAAGACAATGGTCGAGTTACTTTCAACATACTCAATTCATCAAATCTATATCGCAGACTCTTTAACAAATGAAAATCAATGTGGAGTACATTTTTGTACCTGATGCAACAAAGGATAAAAGTACTGACAATTGAAAACATCCCACCATAACCATTCATTGTATTAATAAGGGCAAAACCCGTTTAAAACATCAAAATCTCCTTGCATATTTTAACGTACCCAGAACTACCACTAGCACCAATTTAAGAACAAATATTGTTTCTTGTAGATTTAAATCACCAGCTCATAATCTAACCAATGATATACACCCCAAATGTATCGGCATCCCAATAATCTTAATCACTTCTGTATATATACACCACCAGTTGTTTGAAGAGCTTTTCTGATTCATAATGACTTGATCATTTTACGCTGCCACATCGCAGTTTCTCGATCAAAATTTAGCTCCCAAGTAGGCCAGTAGTGCAAGTCCTGTTTCAACGTTAGCACCTTTGGCTTCCCGTTGAGGTGCACTGTTTTTACACGAACAAACTCTCCATCTTCTATTTTCTGTGTACCCCATGATAGAAAAATTAGTCTCAATATTGAAATAAACACAACACTTGTAGCATAGAACATTTTAGAAGATGTACCTTTGTTACATCAACAAATGCTTCCAAATTAGGAGTTGGTTTCCCGTTAACTTCTACAATCCATTGAAGAGCGTATAGACCATATCTATGCACAGGACTCCCATGAGACCACCTGAAAATTCCCAAACACTGTTATAGCACTTTTATTACCCTTTAGAAGCAATTTTGAAGAGAAAAACGTATAGACACATACCTTGTGACGTATACACCATGGCCTTCATCAGGCAAGAACCCGAGAGCACGCACTGCTGGGTGCGGATCCTGTAGGTAACACCCGCACCAACTGATCACGCGTGTGGTTCCGTGTAACGGAAGTGGACACCATCAGAAAACATGCAAGAATCCTCCATATAATGCGAGTACGTCTCAAATTTCTGAACCATACCAAGCACCCACAAGTAAAAGGTTAACTAGTTCTCAACCTTTTATGTACTTTTTCCAAGTAAATCTCAGTGAGATACTTTGAATTTGAATGTTTTCACTTTGCTATTTCATGGGACGTCTTGTAAAGAATACAAAATCTCGCGAGACTAATAACTTGAAGCAAAACTAAACAAGTTGCGTAAAGGAGTTGCTGCCATGTTTTTCGTTACAAGTTTAAGAACATGTCATGAAGAAAGGTTTAGTCGTATTAGATTAAGCAACTTAACTTCATTGTTAAACATTTTGAACTGGTGTTATTTTGTTGAATACTTTTCATGTATTGAATTTAGTATTGTATTCTTTCGAATGAAAAAACTGATGTTATTTTGCATCTGAACTTTAATCTACAGCTATACTAATGTGATGAAAAAACTTGTTAAATATGAGTAATATTTAAAGAGGCTATACTTTAATCTACAGCTATACTAAATTTGCATATGAACATGATGTCATAGGTAAACTTTAAGTTTAAAGCAAGGCTGTCAAGATCCTGATCCCATCTAAGATCGTTTTCTTTTTGCAGGATCGAGATCGTAAGATCGGATCGAGATCCTACGATCCTACCAATTTGTCATATTTTGTAAACAAAGGATAAACGAGTCAAATTGTTTTACATTTCTACTCAACGCCAAAGATAAATTCATATAATATCCTCTTCAAAATGATGTGAATGAGCATTTGACATCCAATAAGAAATGTCGTGCACCCAGAGACGGAACTTGAATGTTTTTGTTGGAGGGGCCAACTTGCAAAGTATTTATTTTAGGGGGCCGATATACACAACACCGAAATTTTTGTATTAAAAATGACTAAAACTAGAAATAAAAAGGTATAAAATGTACATAGAGTCAAAATTTTTGGGGGCGCCGCAACCCCCCTCGGCCCCTTATATGTTTCGTCCTTGCGTGCACCCCATATTACACATATCAGAACCAATAAAAAAGATTGCTTACATTTAATTTAAATTAACTATTAAATGACAAATGTAAACTCTAACTAATAAAAAGGTATACATAAAAATCAAGAACCAAAAATATTTATGAAATTATCTGTTGGTTGTTAAAATACAAGATCTTCAATCAAGTGATGAGATGAAAAGACGACTTCAATAGTTATCTCTTAAATTTGATTTGGGTAAATAAGACGTCACCGGTTATTAACTTATTGCTACTTGTCTATTTTTTTGGGCTTAAGCAAAAAGATGGGCTAAAAGCCTAAAATATTAGAAAAAAATAAAATTGATTTGGGCCTAGGTAAAATCGGCTTGACACGCGATCTTATGATCTTACGTTCGATCTTAAGATCTTACTTACGATCCTACCCCGGATGCGATCATATGGCGATTCTACACGGTTTTAGCTAGTGAGCACGTAAACTCATACGATCCTACGAGTTTGCACGCGATCTTAACAGCCTTAGTTTAAAATATTATATCGAAGTACCAAAAACTTGTCGAAGTATTATATCATGGGTAATCTACACCTATCATGATTTTATTGCTGACATATGACCTAATATTAAAAAAAGGGTAAAATAGTCATTCTACTTATTAAATAAGAGGTAAATACTGCTTTTAGAATTAAAATCATTATAAATACAATTTAATTAGTTTTTGGATATGGGGATAGCTTGGTTACAAGCTTGAAAATTATCAAGCTCAACTCGAGCTAAACGAGCCCGAGAAGCCAGGGACGGAAGGAGTTTCCTCAGGTGCCCGGGACCCCTATAGATTTTTTCATTTTAGTGTTAATTTTTGAAAAAAAACATTAACTTCTCCTAAATGCATCTTAAAAGTACCCGGTCCATCAAAATGTGTTTCTACATTTTAATTCCAAAAAATTTGTGCACCACGTAGCGCTCGACTCTTTAACACCCTAGCTGAAACTCTGGTGCACATTCGCATTCGGTTCTAAGTTCTTACTTCTAAATATCAATTTTCACCAAAAGATTATTCATTGAAGACATTAAATATTCAAACATTGAAATATGTTACTTTTGTGTATTTCTTGGAGAAACTGAATAGTACGTGTACATACATTACAACAAATACAAGAACGAAACGAAATCAGTAAGTAGCAGTTCATTACATCCTTAAAACAAAACAAAACCAAACCAAACCAAACGCATATATTCTAGACTAGTAAAAAGTATTACGTACACACGTATTATTTTAGTTGAAACACATTATACATTAACATAGACGTACATATAGTCAAGTTACCATGCATAGTAAAATAACCAAAAAACATTCCTTGATCAGATAGGAATAGCATTACTGACTTTAGGAAAAACCACAGTAGCAGGATGAGCCATAATCCGACGACCTTTGACGTGCTTAAATATATAAACCACCGCACCCACGGGCCACTCGATTATAGCTGCTACCGCAAATGCTACGAACGCAAGGGTGGGTCCCACCACTTTGCACCTGCATGGGTTGTCTCTAGTCCCACACTGTATGCATCCTACCATCTTGTTTGCTTTAGCTTTGGTCGAAGTGTTTATAAATTTTCACTGTTGTTGATTGTTAGCAGAGATGATTGTGTTGGGTACTTGAATGGTTTGTTTGGGTTTTATAGGTTTTTTCTTTTGTGTTATTTTTAGTGGTTAGGATGGCAGGTCGGGTGATAAGTGTCGTGATATGGGAGTGTTGTCGTGACTTGGTGGTGTGCATGTCGACAAAAAGGAATTTAAAATGGATAATTTAATTTAAGGTCGAGGGCGCTAATGGGTGATTGGGGACCTGCGTATTTGTCGACATAGCAATACTATATCCAAAAGAAGAAAAACAAATTGCATAAATAAATATACTCACAAAATAATTTATCATTAGTAGAGTTTAATTATTTTACATCCTAATTTTTGTTTCGTCTTTTTATATTTTACAATTGGTTACTATTATTGTGTAAATGTTGTTTTGTAAACTTTTTATGAATATACCATTTCTCGGCCTAAAAATATACACGCGCGTTCACGCAACCAATCTAACTTTTGTTATATAGGAGTAGTTGCAACTTTTTGACTAAGACACCTTCACTACACGCATCTTGATTGTTTGTATTGACACTTGATAATAGTGTTATTGACCACTTTAGTACTTTTAAATATGGTTTACCGCGATTTCATAATTTGTTGATTGGTAATAATAGTATTGAGAAGAGAAAAGTAGTTACTATAGAACACATTCTGTTAGTGTAACAACCCGTTTTGAATAAACAAATTAAAACAAACAAATAAATAGTTTTAATTGGTTATTTGAAATTTTGCTAAAAAAAATAAAAAATAAAAAAATAATAAAAATAAAAAATATATATTGGTTATTTGAAATGATCGGATTAAGGTTTATATTAAACCACAAAGGATACGATGCCGTATCATCTTGGGCTTTTCCCGCCATTTTTCCTGGGCGAGTTTTAGTCTGCCTCCATTGATCCGTAACGTTTGGGTTTAACCCATCAAAGGAGATAAGGTCATTGTAACCCTAGATGAGGCGCCACTCCTTCTTCTATCGTCACACACCCAAACATAAGAAAAAGGTAACGTCTTAAGAAAAAGGCTTTCAGGGAAGTGTGGGTGTGTGACGACGCCGTTCAGTGAGGTATGGATGTTTGATGATGGTGTACATGTGAAGGAAGAGGAGGTCTTGGGTGTGTCACGTTGTTGTTCAGTGAGGTGTGGGTTGTTGTTACCTCGAAGATAAGCTGAACGGATTTGAGAGTATCTATAACTCGATTATACTAGGTAAAATTTTATGGTTTTCTGTTTAATTCTATTTAATTTTACCGGATTTCAAATTTAGGGTTTCCGGTCACAATTATAGGGTTTTTTTTTGGTAAACTTATAATACTTATTTATGAGTATAGTTGTATGCGAAATATTGGGGATTATACTTTTTCTGTTTTGATTAGTTCGATTCTAGGTTTGCCTGTATGATTTAGCCAAACACCCCTTATGTTTATGCTACCTTGGATTTCTATTTGTAAGCTGAATGTTAAAATATTTATGTTGATGCTATTTTGATGTTAAAATAATGTGAATGTTACAAAGTGAAAAAAGGGGAATGTTAAAGATTTACATTATCTTTATTGTACCAAAACAAAGTTTTCGGTTTTAGCTTGAATTTACATTTCTTCCGATCCTCATTTGGTTCTTTATGTGTTGCAGCTTGCTGTTTTGGCCACCTATTTATGTTTTTGATTAGCCTAGATGTTATGATTGAAGTCACACGCCTGCGCCCGTTGATGAAACTTTAGACACCGGAAAAACTCACACACAAGGTAACAGAATAACAGATTCTATGAATTTTATCCAATGTTCATTTTCTTAGTATATTTGGATATATTGTAATAAAATTTGGCCTATTTGTGTAGGTGCTTGACGAGATTGTTGTAATTGTGGTATCACAGGTGACTTTTATATACTATTTCTATCTTACTTTGTGAAATAGATACTAACATAATGCTTAGCTTGATTCCGCCACCTAAGTTTATTATTCAGTTGTAGGCTTGCCGCGAAAGAGAAAAGAGGGTGGTTTGTTTTCGACCCGTAGGAGAAGGTGGTACATTATAAATCACCAGTTGCATGAAACTTGCTACGCATTAATCTTAAAGGAGTGCATATTCAGCCCTAGCTCAAGACACAAGATCGCTATGTTATAGCATGGCCAAACCTTTAAAGAACAGGTACATATCTATACCTCTTCAAATGTATACTATTTAGAAGAAATTATGTCTATAATCAATTAAAAAAAAAGGTTACTGATATTTGTTGTTTTTGTCTTACTAATGTCTTAATCACGCGTCCTTCTGATAATGACCATCGCCGATCTGTTATATTTGGTTATTTGGTGGTTGATCTTTTGTTTAAATTGAAATTGTAGGCTGCGAAAGAAGGTGAGTGGGGTGCCGATGTTGTTATGCTGGAAAAGTTGATGAAGTTGTCACTTTGGGAGTGTTTGTTTGGCTTATATAGCGCGCTTATGGCTTATTTGGTTTCCGGCTTATGTTTCATAGGCTCACTTTTAAGCCCGCCATATAAGCCGAAACAAACAACCCCTTTGTTATTTTTCGATTAGGTAATCAAAGTTTGGTGCGTGATTTCAAATTACACACACACACCCTAATCAGTACCGGCACAAAAACATTGGGTGTACCTCATATGTTTTTTGTTATAGGATTTTATTCGGTACAATACTTAAGTTCAATTTAGTTTTTTGTTTACTTGAAGAGATTACTGAATTAGTTGTTGTTTTTGAAGAAGAAAAAGAATGTTAGATGGGTTATTTCTAAGATTATGGTAAATTTTGTGAATTATATTGTTATGTTACCTTATGAAAAATGAAATCCTAAATTTGTTTTTGGGTCTTTACAGGAATTGATTGTGTATCTAAAATGGGTGTTCGGTTGGCACCTGTAACGGGTACGTCTGGGGAAGAAAGTGAGGCTCAAAAGGATGGATTTCGGTACTGAAATGGGTGCAGACGTTGGTGCGGTTACATGCTGAAATGGGCGAGTTTCGGGGCTCAGGTTGGGGCTAAAATGCGCGGAGATGATGTGCACACACAAACGGCGTGCAAAGGTGACTTACCTTTTACATTCGAACATACCTGAATACACAGTATTCATGATCTTATGGGGTGTTTGCACATGCATTTTAGAGGTGATTATATGTGATATAGTGCTGCATAATGTAGTGTTTCCTTTTGGGTTGCTAAAAAAGGTAAAAATACATATTATAGAAGAAGTGCCATAAAGTATATTTATATAAGAGATTGAATTCTCATGGGTTCGGTCAGCTCTTAGGCATAGTATTTGTGTATCGGCATTTTTTGTTTGAGCATATTAAAAGTATGATAAGGGTGATATTCATTTGGGCTGTAATATTCTGCTGTGTTTTTGCATGCTAATCGTGATTACAAAATTCGGTTGCATTACAAACTTGCTAAATTTTGGGTTGTCGTTTTGCCTCTTTCATGTACCATTTCCTACACCGCCCGTTTGTTGTTTCTGCCTTTTGTTTTAGTGTCATAAGCTGATAATGTGTTGTAATTGTGCAGACCTATGATCGAGGGAGGTAAAAATTCCTCAAAATACATCAGGTTCACACCATTGTAATTTTGCAAGCTCATCACATAATATGCGGATACTAATGCTCGCATGGTAAGTTCGACTTCTTTGTTTTAAAACAGCAGAGTAGGCTTTCCTAAAATCACTTATATGAAAATTGCATTCCTATTATTTCTTCATGACCTCTGACTAAATACTTGATAACCTATTGTGCCAAATGGTGCTGTTTATAAGTCCTAGAAGCTGTGCCATCAGGTTAAGGTACTAACATCTGTCATGTGCTGCCTTTTATTTGTAATCTGGCTTAAGCTAACACACTTTGTGACTGTGTTTCTGTTATTTTCAAGTCTAATAATGAATTACATAATAGAGCGAGACTTTGCAAAAGAATACGGCAAAAAAAAAAAAAAAAAAAAAAAAAAAAAAAAAAAAAAAAAAAAAAAAAACATGTTTCGCTTTTAACTTTTGCCTTTGTTTTTATAAGGAATGTATAAAAAACGACGCACAAGCAAGGCATCTTGATCAGTTGCAACACACAGAGCGTGACCAGCATTTTATTCAGTGGTGTTGTGGAGACTGAACATGTAGGATCAAGCAACGCTGAAAATCAAGGTGAATACGAATTTTTTAGTTGCTTTACTATCACGCCGTGTTTATGTCGTTGGAATGCATGCTTTTTTAACAATCAGGTTTCAATTTCAACTTTCGTTACAGTGTTTATGTTGTATCTTTTTCGTATGATTTGAGGTGTACATCTCAGTATGCACAAACCAATAGTATCACATTTATAAGATAGCTTTTTGTGAATATAGGTGGTTTATTAATGTTTTCTAAGAGGTTTACAGAGCTATGAGTAATAAGCTCATAAATGTATTAGATTAACTGTCGAACTACTGTACGAGTGTATTAGATATGTATCCCAGGTCTTCTTAGCAGTTGAAAGGGAAGATTCCATCTGAATTGAGAGTTAATTTATTTGATACCTTCATTACTGTTTGGAGATAGTGTAGAATGATAGGGACTGAATAGGCCAAATGATGATTGGATTGATTTTATGTCGAATAATAAAACACTATAATTATTTGTTACTTAATACAGTAGTTTATATTATACGCTGTGTTCAGAGACGGTAAGTTATGTGAAAGTCTGCTAAGTTGCGACAGTTATAATTATTCGTATATGTTGTGAAAAAGGAAATATTGCTTGAAATTTTAGGATAAAATGAAAATATAGAAGGTTGATGAAATGATACATTTGGAGTAGACCTGATAATCGAGAAAGTGTTCCCATGCTTTGACAGATAGTTGGTTCCTTTTGTGTTTAATGAGTGGAGTACGATGTCATCTTAGCAAACTAACTCATTCTTAATGCATAATAGTGACAGTTAAAAGAACAGACAAAGAATTTTTGTTAACATTCTTTTTGCATAACTATCTTCAGTTTACTGAAAAGAAATTTTATACGAGTCTATATTTTCAATTCCATGTCACGTTGATTTCTAAATATATCGTTTAAAAGTCTATCATTATTGTAATGCATTATTTTCATGATTGTAGGCTGGGTGACAATGTCAGGTCATCGCGGAAGCTCATCGATATTTGAAAATTGCTTTAAAGAAACAAAAATTGCATGTTGTAGGGCGCATCGTGAAGGAACATCGTGATTCAAAACCATGGTCGCACCATATTAAAGGTAAGCTTTGCTTTACTTAAAGGTGGCATTCTGGTCTGATTCAAATAGGAGCCTTGAGGTCATTAGTTATATTCACTAGATTTAGAGGTTGGGTTTGAAAATAGCAAAGGCCGAGTTGGCCCAACCAAACTTGAACCAGTTTAGAAATGAAACTTTGGGTTCAGGTTGGGCCTCTTTTCATGTAGAAACTCGCTTGATCAGGTTGATTTTGCAATCTGCTTATATTCACCCTCTAGCTGATCAATGAGTTGGTGTTATGCCACCTCATATATGACATGCATTTGTTCATACATTTACAAATTCAGTGAACGAAGAACAACAAGGGTAAGTTGCAAAATGTTTGCCACATTATTTGATGCTTTTAAATCAATAGCAAAATGTTTGACATGTATTAGCCACATTTTGTTATCTCAGCAAATGCAGTTGGCAAGATTTAGTTATTAGCCGGCCCGTGGAGCAGAAGCTGAACATGCTAACAACAAACAACATGTACCGCAATAAAAGTTATGGAACAACATATGCATTCGTTGTAGACCAACTAACCAACAACCGAAGGCAATGAATCTTTCAACTTTAGCTTTGCTATCTGTTACATGAGACTATCAGTGAACATAAATTTCTACTTTATTTATGCCAAATCACCTTTGTTGAAAAACAGGCACGCCGGCAACGCGGCGATCGTCGCCATCCTTGTGTCATTTAAAACTCGAGAGTGTGGGGTGTAACAGTTGACAACACTGATAAGTTATTTAAGGCTTGTTTGGTTTGATATGTTTGGGTTAGGATTATGGATTAAGAGTAAAAAAAAATTTTGTTTAGTTGGTTGCTTAATTTTAGAAAATGGGAATCACTACCAACTATAAAGAGTTTCACAAATCCTATGTTATAAAATATTGTAGGCCTGGTCAGGTGTAGTGTCTATCTTTCTCATTTTATTTCTCATATTATATTATAAAACATATCAAATCGAAACACATTTATTTCTTAATTCATTTTTTATATTATTTTCTTTTCTACATTAAATCCAAATCTAAATTCTAAACTAAATTTAAATCAATATCAAAATTCTAAAGCCTAAGCGCATCTACAAACCAAATGGGCCATTAGTATATTTAAATAGTACACAATTTTATAACAAAAGAAAAGAGAGAGTTATTTAAAAATTTACAATTGATTAAATTAGATACTTTTATGCGTGAAATATAAGATGAGTAAGCAGGGGCGGTACTACAATGGGGGTAATGTGGGCAGTTACCCTCACAAAGTTCCTAATAGATGTTAAGACTTCTATCATTGTCCATTTTCTTTGATGATCATGATGCGCAATTTTTATTCTGCCCCATAAAAGAATAAATAGTATAACGGTAAAACATTAACAAATAACTACATCTTTGTCTAGTGCTTAACGACATTCTTACTTTTGGAGAGATTTAATGTTTATTTTTTGTGCTATTCTAAATTTTGTTATCTAAGTTTGTGTTTTCGCTTTCTCTATTTGTATTAATATCGATCAAGAAAAGTAAGCATTTCCTAAATATTGTCCATATAATCAACTAGTTTAGGTTATACCTAAACAAGTTCACTTTCATTAAAAGTAAAATTGTTGTCATTACATTAACAAAAGCGAAGTTAGTGACGTGACCCAACTTGATATTTTACTCTTAACTTTTGCCCTCTCTTAAAAAAATTTCTGGTACCGCCCCTGTGAGCAAGCATATATACTATATAGAATTACTTAGTACCAAAGCAAAAGGTTGTGGCGGAGATATAAGAATGTCGAATCTATATTAAGTATTAGCGGTCGCACGTTATAACGAAGCTAATTTCAATATGATATTCGTTTTTATAATTTTTGATAAACCATTAAGAATCGACACTTTCTGTATGACATCTGAATTTAAGAATGTTTTCGTTATGAAGTTAACGTATTTATTGAGGTTTGCTATTTATTGCTTTTGATTAATGTTATCATCGATACTTTAAAGCATCGACCATGCAATTTGCATGAAGTCATCAAAACGATATAACTTTCGACATCCTGCTTCTAAAATTAATTGTATATATTGCATAGAATAAACACAAAATTTGCTTAAATAAACCAAATAACTATAGCTAACAATCTATTTCTTCATCCAATTATATAAATAGAACAATTGCTTACCTTCTAGTGCTCCATGCACGATGCGAGCGAAGTAGACAATTTAAGTCATATATTTATCGGAAATTATTGATAACAGATAAAAATAACTAAAATACATTAACACACTTACAGACATAGTCAAGTTACCATGCATAGTAAAATAAATACATTCCTTAATTATATAGGAATACATCTACTGACTTTAGGAAAAACCACTCTAGCAGGATGACCCATAATCCGACGACCTTTGACGTGCTTAAATAGATAAACCACCGCACCCACGGGCCACTCCACTACAGCTGCTACCGCAAATGCTACGAACGCAAGCGTTGGTCCTACCACTTTGCACCTGCATGGGTTGTCTCTAGTCCCACACTGTACGCATCCTACCATCTTGTTTGCTTTAGCTTTGAAGAGATTCAACCAAGTGTTTAGATATTTTGATTGTTTGCAGAGATGATTGTGTTGGGTACTTGAATGGTTGTTTGGGTTTTATAGGGTTTTTTTTTTGTGATTTTTTATTGGTTTAGGATGGCATCTTGGGTGATACGTGTTGTGATATGGGAGTGCTTTCGTGTCTACGTGGTGCATGTCGACAAACAGAAATTTAAAATGGATAAAATGTTATTTATTAATTTCAAGGTGGCTATTAATAATGTCAAGGTGGCTATTGGGTGATTGGTTACAAGTTACAACCCAATGTTTGTCGACATTCTGTATGGGCTAAAATTACATTATACACGTTCACGCAACCATCTCATTTTCGTTTTTTACGAGTAGTTAAGTTGCAACTTTTTTACTACACGCTTCTTGATTATTTGTATTGACGCTTAACATTAGTGTTATTGACCAATTTAGTACTTTTAAATATGGTTTACCACGATTTCATAATTTGCTGATTATCGTGTAGAGAAGCAAAAAGTTACCAAAGAACACAATCGGTTAGTGTAACAACCCGTTTTTGATAAACGAAACAAATAAATACTCAGTTTTAAGTAGTTATTTGAAATGGTCGGATGTTATCTAAGACTCGATAGTGTGTGTCGTAACAGTGGACAACATTGATAAGTTATATAGTGTATTTTAATAGTACACAATTTTATGACAAAACAAAGAAAAGAGAGTTATTCAAAAATTTACAATTGGTTAAAGTTGATACTTGTATGCGTGAGAGATAAGATGACTAAGCATATCTAGAAATACTTAGTGCCAAAGCAAAAGGTTGTGGTGAAGATTTAAGAATGCCAAAGTACTTACGTATGGAATCTATAGTGTTGCCATGTAATTAAGAATGGTGGCAAGTCCTAGTGTAGTTTAGATCGTTTGACTAAGCACTTGTTTAGTATAGATAAAAGTAAAGAAATAAAATGCTTACGTTTGGTAGGGTCTAATTCAGAGAAATGAAATAAAGTGGAGAAATCAAATTGCAGAAATGAATTCTCACAAAAATTCAATACAAATTCTAGTGTTTGGTACTCAAGAAATCAGTATTATTATTATTATTATTATTATTATTATTATTATTATTGTTATTATTTTTATTCTTTTATTATTATTATTATTATTATTATTATTATTATTATGGGAGAATTTATTTCCATTAATTTGTGAGAGAAAATCAATTCTTCATTTTTTGCAAAGGATTCATTTCCAAAGAGTTTAATTCTCCACTTTATTTTTTCATAGACGTACCAAACATTGAAAATGATTTTATTTTCATTTCTCTCATCTTAATTCCTTCTACCAAACATGCTCTTTCAACTAGTTCAAAGGATAAGACAAGTAATGGATTAAGATGCAAACCAAGCGCATCATGCTATCATGGAAGTTTGTAAAAGTATTCGAGGCACCTTTCTAGCATTGTGAGTTTTATCGTGTTTTTGCAAAATGGGAATGCACGAATAATATGAGTGCTTTGTGTTCACATGTAATGTGACTTACATAATTATATGATGATAGTTGTATATATATTATCGTTAATGTTTATGCTCAAGTTCATTATACAATTATCATTACATTTTTAAGTAAATAATGATTGTTGTGTAATATACCGAATTGACGGGTCCTTGACCAATTCAAGGGTGATGAACCAATTACGGGTCCATGACCAAAGTCAATGGTTCGAGGTAGTCGCTCGAACTCGTGATAAGGAATCCTTTGGATTCAAAGTTATGCGGTCCTTACATAACAACTGGTATCCTAAAATATAAAATGATTTTCAAATTTAAAATCATGCATAAACACCTGAAACCAGACACGAGCTAACTAAGCCATTTTTGCTTGTACATTCTATTAAAGATGGACTCAAGAGGATGTTGAATTTTTATATAGAGTTTCTGCTGTAAAATTGACGATTTAAGGTTATAATGAGATAAGAGATGTTTCAGTTAAGGTAGTGATTAGTGTGGCGAGCTTAATAAAGTATCTTAATACAACTTCTGCTAAAAAGTTTATTCGTGTAGCACAAGTTATCAAGTCCATTTTGGATGGTGTTTGAGTAGTGGGTGTTAGGGATTGCGATTTGAAACAAATTATCAGATTATTCCGTTTTGAAAACGCCGATAATCTAATCTGAGTGTTTGTGAAAAGAGGAATGATAGGTCCATAAAGAAAAACTCACACAAAAGATCCACAAACCGATGTGGCGGAAAATGATTGGCTCAATGAGAGAGAGGGGAGACAAAGCCACCAATGACATGCCGCCACGTCAGTTTGTTCACACAAAAGATCCACAAACCGATGTGGCGGAAAATGATTGGCTCAATGAGAGAGAGGGGAGACAAAGCCACCAATGACATGCCGCCACGTCAGTTTGTGGATCTTTTGTGTGAGATTTACTTTGTGGACATATCATTCCTCTTGTGAATAAGCTTTGAAAACCATTTTTTTTTTTTTTTTTAGGCCCAAAACGCGGTTTTGCTACAGCACCCTCCAAGGCCTAAGCTACTGCTGAGAAACACAATTATTGGTGATTGTTAAGATTACAATAAAAAAAACCTAACCAGTCTTAACGTAAAATCATGTATTTCTTGTTTCGTCACATATTCTGCTTGTTGTCTCGTATAAATTATATCTGGAAATATTTAGAATTAGATTTTACCGTGAGCTAAAAAAAATGTTGAAGAACCAGTTCCCTTTGAGAAGATAGAAATGCAAAGAGTAAAAGAGAAGGAGTAGGAGAGACCGAGATAAATAATGAATACTTTGTATAGAAAATATTTAACCCTTTTTCAAAAAAAAAAATCTAATAATATTAAACATGTACCCTAATATTTACCTTAGATCTTATTTTAAAATCCCAACAATAATTAAAGAGTTATAGGCTATGTTTGGCGACACGTAACAGTAGCAGTAGCAGTAAGCAGTAAGCAGTAAGCAGTTGGCAGTAGCAGTAAGCAGTAAGCAGTAAGCAGTAAGCAGTAAGCAGTAGTTGTTTATTTAAAAAACATGTTTGGTAACGTAGCTGTAGCAGTAATTATAAAGTGTAAAATTACGAAAAAGGTCATATACACATTAAAATAAAATAAATGATTAAACAAATGGGGGTATATATGTAATTTCAGTATCTAAACGCTTGGAGCAATTCTGGAAAGCTCATTCAAGAAGCATTTCATTTTGGAGCGGTTAAGATAGTTTCAAGGGTTAATACACAAAAAAGTTACTAAACTTTACAAAAAAGTTCGCCTAAGTTACTCAAGTTTCAAATTGTTCAGTTAAGTTACTATACTTTGCGTATTTATTTATTATGTTACTGATGTTTTAAAAAAGTGTCATTCAAGTCACTCCTTGGATTGGTGACCGGCTATGTCGGGAAAAATGTTGGGAAAAATTAAATTAGGGTTCTTATTTGGGCAAATGGCACAAAAAGGTACCCAACTTAGGGTCTATTTCCAATTAAGGTACTCAACTTTTTTTCTTGCATAAAAAGGCATCCAACTTTTTTTTTTGGCGGATTTGGGTTTTTTACTAACTTCCGTTAACCCACTTCGTTAGAAAATTACATGTTTGGTCCTTGAGTATATATAATCATTTCATGCACAGTCTATCATCATAAAATAAAAAGTTCAAAAAAAATATTTTTGCAAAAAAACTTTAGAAAAAAAAAAGTTTTCGAAAAAAATGTTTTTAAAAAATATTTTAATATTTTTATTCAAATATTTTTCTAAAAGTTTTTATTCGAAAAAAAAATTTATTCAAAATTTTTTTTTTAATATTTTTAGAATTTTTTTTTATAAAAAATTCCAAAAAAAAATAATTAAATATTTAAAAAATAAGTCGATAATTATTTTTAAAAATAGAATTAAAAGTATAGTAACTTAATTGAACAATTTGAAACTTGAGTAACTTAGGCGAATTTTTTTGTAAAGTTTAGTAACTTTTTTGTGTATTAACCCCCACCAAAAATTTAAAAAAAAATGATATTTTAATGCCACGTCACACTAATACCGGGAATCGTGAGTTAGTATAAGACCAGTAACGTATATAAACGGTTACGCAAAGTATAGTAACTTAATTGAACAATTTGAAACTTGAGTAACTTAGGGGAACTTTTTTGTAAAGTTTAGTAACTTTTTTGTGTATTAACCCTAGTTTGAACCGCTATTAGAGATGTTACCAAACAAGCTTTTCATCTAAATGCTTACCGCTTATCGCTCTTAAACGCTTCCTTAACGCTTATCGCCAAACATGACCATAAGCTTCTTTGAAAGGCCCATTTAGCAGAAAATATTTTACATTAAATTATGTTTAATTGCATCATAATTTACCATTTGTTTTTTATATGTGTAATTAATAACCGGTTAAATTTACACAATACTCCGTAATAAAAAAAATAATGTGTTTTTTGTCATTTTACTATGTACATCATCAGTTTATCTGATTTGCCAAATATTTTAAAAAGTGGTTATATGATTATTGCGATATTAAACAAAATAATCAAATCAAACACTATATTTCTAATCATGTTTTGGTAGAGCTGATTATCTTATTATCCGTTACAACACGCGAAGGCTAGTTAGATTTTACGTTCTTGGATATATTTTCTGACAGTCATCCTACATCCGCCGTGCCACCATCATATGAATGTACGGCTAAAACTTTTTGTCCTTAAAATTCATTTTTCGTCAGACAATATCAACCACTATCAGTGTCGTTTTCTATACAGCTCTAAATGGTTAAATACTACACTACTATATTTTGCTTTAAAAATACTCCATAAATATATTTAAGCAGGTCCCTGTATATTGCCTATCCCACTATCCCTATTCCCTCATACATCCTTCCTGGTCTTAACTTAACTTAACAAAACCAATCTGAATCATTTCAACTTTCCCAGAAAGTCAACCCTAAAGTCAAACAACAATCACCAGATTTCATCCATCATTTGAACCTATCAATGGGAGATCCAATAGTATCATCAGTAATAAGTCAACTAAAGCAACAATCAACATCATTAGCAACACAAGATTTTGCCGTACTGTGGGGCCTCAAATCTGATCTCAGACATCTCCGTACAATCTTTTCCAACATACAATCCGTACTTTCAGATGCTGAACACAAACAACGTAAAAACAAATCTTTACAACACTGGCTTAGAAAAATAAGATCAGTTTCTTTCCATGTTGAGAATGTTTTAGAAGAAGTATCTACTGAAGCATTGTTACGTAGGCTTCATGTTGAACGTGGCATTAAAAATAACGTTAGCACTTTTTTTAATGCTAGTAACCCTTTACAGTTTCGTATCGAAATGACCAAGAAAGTTAAGCAGATTAAGGAGATGTTGGATGTTATTGCTAATGAGAGGTTGGAGTTTGGTTTGGTTGAGAATGATGTTGTTGTTACTGAGGATGTTTTTGAGGATGGTGTTGTTGGGTTATTTAGGTTAAGTGGTTTTGTGGAGTACGAGGTTGTTGGGAGGTGTGATGAGGTTGAAATGATTGTTGGAAATGTGTGTGATGTGGATGTGGTGTTAATGTGTGTGTTTTGGTTGGTGTGGGAGGGTTAGGGAAGAGTGTGTTAGCGAAAACGGTGTATAAGGATGTTAGGGTGGAAAAGGTGTTTGATTTGAAGGTTTGGTTGCGTGTTTCGGGTGAGTTTAGTGTCGTGAGGGCGAGCAGAGAGATTTTGAAGGTAATTGAAGGTGATTCGTTTGAAGGATGTGATATGGAAATGGAGGCAGAAGCATTAATAGAGCGGTTAAAAGAGAAGTTAAGGAGGATGAGAGTGTTGGTGGTTTTGGATGGGGTTGAGGATGGTAATAAGGGGGAGTGGGATGGATTGATGGAAGTGTTG
The DNA here is from genome assembly GCA_014162995.1 of Artemisia annua. Classification (NCBI taxonomy): domain Eukaryota; kingdom Viridiplantae; phylum Streptophyta; class Magnoliopsida; order Asterales; family Asteraceae; genus Artemisia; species Artemisia annua. Next base: position 23,255 of record LBNU01038396.1, on the reverse strand, counting down.
AGGTGTGGATGTAGAGGGAGCAGTGTTATTGTGACAACACGAAGCTTGGAAGTTGCTGATATGATGTCGACAGGTACCTTTCCTACATTAGTACATTCACTTTGTTGCTTGTCGGAAAATGATTCTTGGCTGTTATTCAAACGTTATGCGTTTGGTGACAGAAAGGATTTTGATAGTATAGAGTTTGAGACAATCGGTAAAGCAATTGTGAAGAAATGTGAGGGTTTGCCTTTAGCATTGAAGGTTATAGGAAGCTTAATGTGCTTCAAAAGCAGTGCAAGTGAATGGTTGTCAGTGCTCGAAAGTGACGTTTGGGAATTGGTTGATGAGGGGAGTTGTGTATTACCGTCTTTGAAGTTAAGCTACGGCAACATGCCTACGCACATGAGACAATGCTTTGCTATATGTTCAATATTCCCAAAGGACCATGAAATGGATAAGCAGTTGTTGGTAGAGCTTTGGGTGGCATATGGTTTTGTTCCTGCAAGAGGAGATGCTGATATGTATGACTTGGGTGAAGAGATCTTCAATGCTTTGGTGTGGCGGTCCTTCTTGCAAGATGTCAAAGAATGCATCTTTCAGGGTACTACAACTTGTAAAATGCATGACGAGATGCACGCCCTTGCACAATCTGTTATGAAATATGAATGTTCAAGTGTAATGTCGGGTGAAACACTGAAATTCCCTGAAGAGGTTCTTCATGTATCTTCTAATGATATCTTATATCTGTCAAATGAAGTGATGGCAAAAGCAAAATCCTTACGATCACTCGTCACTTTAGAAGGGGTTTCAAAAATTCCTACCCCTGATTACATTTTTGAACAGAGATATCTCAGGGTATTGCATTTAGGGTCAAGTTCAGATATGTTAACTGATCTACCAGAGTCTGTTGGAAAGCTAAAGTTTCTTAGGTATCTTAACGTCTCACGCTCAAAAATAGTTGTTTTGCCTAATTCCATCGTTCAGCTCCAAAACCTTCAAACTCTGAAACTTACCTCCTGTGAACGTCTGCGTGAGTTACCTGATGGTATTAGGTACATGAGAAATCTTCGACATTTAAATATACATGGTTGTTGCTCTCTTGATCATATGCCTCTTGGAATGGGACAGTTACGACACCTAAGAAGACTAAGTACATTTCTTGTGGGTCAAGGGCAAGGAGTACAAATAAGCGAGCTGGAAGAGTTAAACCATCTAGGTGGAGAGTTTAGCATAAAGGGACTTGTGAATGTAAAAAATTCATCTCAAGCAGAAAGTGCTAACCTGAAGAAAAAACAAAATATAAATTCTTTAAATCTATCATGGGGTTGTAAGAATAGCACCAAAGAAGACAGCTTACAAGCCAACAATTCAGAAGAGGTTTTAGAGGCTCTTCAACCACATTTGAATTTAAAGATGCTTACAATATCTGACTATCAAGGATCACATTTTCCATATTGGATGGCGAGTTTAGTCAATCTTGTTAGTATTACATTTGAAACTTGCAGAAGATGTGAAAATCTACCCTCTGTTGGGACACTGCCCTTCCTCAAGGTTCTTGAACTGAAGCAAATGGATGCTCTTAAACATCTTGAAGATAAGGAGGGTACGAGTGAAGACCTATTTCCTTGTTTGGAGAAACTATTCATTATTGACTGCCCAAGTTTGATTGAATTGCCTGATATGCCAAATTTGAAGTCGTTACAGATAAGCGGAAGTAATGAGAATATTTTTATGTCAGTAGGGAAGCTCGGTACTATTAGCTTCTTTGACATTGAGGGTTTCAAAGATATGAAGTCTCTTCCAGATGAGATGCTTAGCAATCTAATGGCTCTGGAGGAATTGCAAATCTTGGGTTGCCCAAATCTGAGATTTGTGCCAGACGGGATACAAAATCTTGAAGCACTTAAATCTCTGGTTATTGGCGATTGTGAATTATTGAAGGTAAGGTGTGAAAAAGAGGTAGGTGAGGATTGGTCTAAAATTGTTAATATTTCATATATCAAGATTGATGATCAAGTGATATGATTCTTGTGACATCTTGATTAGTTAATGTGATTAGAGTAGACAGTAATCTTCTATGGTTGTGAGTTCATGTACTTAAGTTATATTAATAAAACCAGCAAGCCTTTTGATTCTTTATCTATCGCCTATTGAAACTAGACTTTAATGCTAATGCTTTCCCAGAGTTCATTATTAGTTACTGTTGTTCAGATTAGAATTCACACGGTTTCCTCAGCTGAGTAAGCCATTGTTGGATCATTTCAGTTATTACTTATTAACTAGATCTTCCTATCTGCAGCACCTGAAACAGGCATTACTTCTCATAACTTATTTAACAATTACATCTGTCTGATACCAAAAGTATTTCAACTTTCTTAGATACGATACTCTTTGTATTTGCCTGAAGATCAGCTAAGTCATTACAAAAAGTAGAACAAAATATACTGCACTATAAAACTTTTAAACTTTTACAAGTGCTTATACTTATTTCAGTTTTAAAGGGAGAAACACAATGGTAGCAAAGGCTAGACGAATTTGCTCAAGTGTGCGTTCATTGATACTGGTCTTAGAGGTACCAAAGACAATGGTCGAGTTACTTTCAACATACTCAATTCATAAATCTATATCGCAGACTCTTTAACAAACGAAAATCAATGTGGAGTACATTTTTGTACCTGATGCAACAAAGGATAAAAGTACTGACAATTGAAAACATCCCACCATAACCATTCATTGTATTAATAAGGGCAAAACCCCGTTTAAAACATCAAAACCTCCTTGCATATTTTAACGTACCCAGAACTACCACTAGCACCAATTTAAGAACAAATATTGTTTCTTGTAGATTTAAATCACCAGCTCATAATCTAACCAATGATATACACCCCAAATGTATCGGCATCCCAATAATCTTAATCACTTCTGTATATATACCCCACCAGTTGTTTGAAGAGCTTTTCTGATTCATAATGACTTGATCATTTTACGCTGCCACATCGCAGTTTCTCGATCAAAATTTAGCTCCCAAGTAGGCCAGTAGTGCAAGTCCTGTTTCAACGTTAGCACCTTTGGCTTCCCGTTGAGGTGCACTGTTTTTACACGAACAAACTCTCCATCTTCTATTTTCTGTGTACCCCATGATAGAAAAATTAGTCTCAATATTGAAATAAACACAACACTTGTAGCATAGAACATTTTAGAAGATGTACCTTTGTTACATCAACAAATGCTTCCAAATTAGGAGTGGGTTTCCCGTTAACTTCTACAATCCATTGAAGAGCGTATAGACCATATCTATGCACAGGACTCCCATGAGACCACCTGAAAATTCCCAAACACTATTATAGCACTTTTTTTTTACCCTTTAGAAGCAATTTTGAAGCGAAAAACATATAGACACATACCTTGTGACGTATACACCATGGCCTTCATCAGGCAAGAACCCGAGAGCACGCACTGCTGGGTGCGGATCTTGTAGGTAACACCCGCACCAACTGATCACGCGTGTGGTTCCATTTCCGTCTCTCACATCTGTTCCCACAAGAAGATCAATTTCACGCCCCTGAGTAACCACAAAGAACAACTATTGTGAACATTTCTTCCATTTATTGAATTTGTAAACAAATAGTCACTCAACACAGCGGCTAACCTGACTAAATATGGTCAATTCAAGTTTTCCATCGGTGTCATCATACAGATCCAATGTTTCGCATGCATCTTCAATATCACGAAAACATGTCACTGGCTTCTTATTGATTGCCAACACCATATCACCTTGTGTTAGAAGATTCTCAGCTTTAGATCCTGCCAAACAACCTTTGACCCGTAAAACTTGACGTCTAACAGGATCTTTCTTCGCAAGAGCTTGAATCCACTGGTCACTCAACCCAAAACTTCTAGCTTTTGATAGCAAAGTAGGATAAAGCTCGATCTCCAAAATTCTAACCAGAGGCATTGGCCTTTTAATGCCATTTATGAGAAGAGGTGATCCTTTTGCACCGGATATGATCTTTTTAAGTATTTGGCTTATTGAATATATAGGGATACCCCTTGCAAACTGATGATCTTCGGATGTACTGCCGTATTTCAGCTGCAAGCCAAAATTTACTATCAACTCTCACTTATAAAGCATGTGAAGAGTACGAGTACGGGTACAAAGTACAAACCTGGGTCGAAAAGCTCCCCCATATGGCTTTAACCCTTCCTTGTTCATCAGCAAGAACTCCAGAAAAGCTGCTGCCAAAATCTGCACACGAAAAATCAATCAGTAAACTAGTATTTAAATCAATATTTTTGAAACAGTGAATAACAAAAGGGTACCGGTGTCAAGCTCGATTACTTCCATATTGGTTGCTCTGTACCGTGGAAAATCAGCTGAGTTAATGTTTAGAGCCGCACAAGGATTGGTAACTACGGATTTTCTAGACGTTGCCTGTAAATTCCTACTTAACCCCACCAAACAGACAGATTCACCACGATGTAATGCAGGTTCTGCAACACAAAAAAAACGTAATCAAAAGTTTTCATACAGAATAACTATAATGGAAAAATATTAGATCTCGCAATTTCAGCCCATTTATAGAATTGGGTCCATTCAACTTCTGTTCTATGTAAGTTAGAAACCATAAAATAAATAAAACATTATGCATAAATCTCAAAAATCATTTTTATTCAGAGATTACATTATTATAATATTGATTTATAAATTTTTACTAATATATGATGCATTAATTATTTGAAAAAGAATAAACTTAGACAAAAATTATAGTCAGGCCTGCCCAGTTGCAGCCGCACAAAAAATTATCTGTTTGGACCCATTAGCCAACCTGCCCATTTTCCACATCTACAATACAATACCCTACCAGGAAGAAGTTGAGCAGCCCGCACTGCAGAAGCCCCGGCAGATCCTAGCGCAGAAGGGTCATATGCAACAAGAGCATAGTTGTGAACAGGATGGAGAAACACAACCTGCAAACAAGTAAAAGTCAACAAAAGTTGTACTGATGCTAACTAGAAATGAGCACGAAAAGAAGAAAGTCAACCTCTCCAGGAATTTCCACTGGATAAGCAGCAAAGGAAAGCATAATGTCAGAAGCTGATATAGCAACAGTGTTCTTGTCGACTGCAATCAATCCCAAGTTATCAGCATGATATATGATCACCCCAGTTCCAAAAAAATGCTGTGAGTGGACACCATCAAGCATACATGATGATGGTACATGAACCTGAATAGTCACAAATCCAACATGAACTCTTTGAGCAGAGGGTACAAGAAGACATGAATGATTAGTTAGTTGAGCTCTAAGAAATTTACCTCAAACATGACTAGTGTGGGCTCTATCTCACGCTCAGCAACAGAACCATGAAGGTCTGTCACAACTGCATCTTCCAGAGAACTTGGATCTTCCAGACTATCGACTTTTGGCTTACTTAAAGTACCATCAGCGAACATACTTCCATCAGCAGATTGATCTTCCCCCAGTTTCCGTTTTTTTATTACAGTATCAGATTCATCTTGAGCATGTGACTCAGTTTTACTACTTGTTTCCATACTGGTAACACCATTGACCAATGGTTTGTTGACATCTGGCAGAGCTTGCTTGGCTATCCAGAGACCGGAATCATCATCACGAGTGTAAATCTGAGGAGAAGCATACCACTCATGGCGATCGATAGTAACTAGAACAGACTGCAGCCAAAAGAAAAGCCATAAGACTCAAAATTGTAACGAATCACATACACACAGAGACACACAATAATGAGTATGTCAATAGGATGATGCATCATTTCATCTACACGCATAAATGAAGAAACTTGTAGAAAAGAGACTTTTACCTTCCTCCTATGACGGTCGGTGTAGCTTATATATTCCAGTGGAACCCTAGCTCCCCTAGAAAGTGTAGATAGAACCTTTATTAGGTCTTCAAGCAGTGAAATCTCTTCACCTGCAAACTTCTTTATAATGGCATGCCTTGGAACTCCAGCTCTAAAAAGCATGTAACTGCAGACACCACAGCAAGTATATCTAAATGAAAAAGGTTCTACAAATTCAATCGGGGCACAATATCTTTGAGCTCTTACCCAGGTTCCGAAACATAGACGAGACCACATTGAAAGCGGAAATTTCTAGCCTGGTGTTTAGAAGGGAAAATTAGCTGAAGAGTTAATTATAGGGGGAAAAAAGAAGACAATGATTACGAAAGAGCAATATATGGCAACAAAAGTTGCAAATTATAGCATGACATTACGAGGTTATACTGATGGCACGACCATCATTGCTCGAAATACAAAAAACATAAACAAACTGAAGATAATTAGGCGAACCTGTTGATATGAAAGAGGGTGTATCACAGCACCACTAATTTCCAAGAAGTAGCTTGGAGTTATTGAGTGTAAATCTTGAACCTAAATATAGCATATGGGAACTAGTCAAACTTTTAGACAAAAACGGTGCCAACATGAACATGGAATCCGAATATTTGAGTAGCTAACCGTCAATTGAACAGTCAAAGGTATGCCACCCCTTTCGAGTTCTAACTCGACATTTTGGCCGACATTATCATCAAGCAGAGTCTCCATTTTCAAAAACTGAGTAAGTACCTGCATCAACACGTGTAGAATGGACCACATAAATTTCAAAAACGATTTATAACGAACACCTAAAGAGCAAGTCAACATCAATGTAGGTTCACGTGCATCTAAAGTGTACTTTATTGCAGAAAACTACACACCTCTTTGTTCATTCGAACAACTACATCACCAGGTTCTAAATGTTTATTAGCTGGGCCACCAGGTACCTACAGAAAGCCCATAATGTCATCAGGCACAAAGGTATTGATGAACCTATACAATCTTGTAATTCATCAAGAAAAGTGATAAAAGACTTACGACAGAATCAACAACGAGCATTCCAGTTTCACTTAGAGGAGATGCATGGCGCACCAACTACTCAAGATTAAAAAAAACTTAGATAAGCCTTCGGAAAGAACAATATAACAAAAACATATGCTCTGTGATAAAACTGAAATAAAAGGTCTGGACCTGCTCTGTTTCACTTTGCAAACCAAGTCGACGAGTCTCATCAAATCCTTTGTGGACAAATGTTGCCTATATAAACATATCGTGCAGCAGTAAGCATTAATATTGTAACATGGATTGGTGGGTTGCAGATGAAATAATAAAGACAAGAGAGAAACCCACAAACCTGAAGGGTACCACGAGGTATTGTAACAGCTTTCCATTTATCTTGAGAAGAATCTCTCCCCTTTTGCAAGAAACTCAAAGCCCGCACCACCTGTAATATTAAACAAAATATTTTTATCAACTTCACTTATAGCTTCTAAAAACAAGGAGTAGCAAGATATACATACAATAACAATAACAATAACAATAACTAATAAAATAAAAAATAATTAAAAAAAAAAAGGCCGATACATAGAAGTGGATGTAAGAATGAATGATTATACTTACACGTTCTAAAGGTAAGAAAAATGCTGAAGCACTTGACGACTTGCAGCCAGCATTCAAGGCAATTGCTCGCCCTTGCCAATCAACAACTGGGGAACCACTAGAACCACCTTTAGTACCTGAAGCTGCCTGTTGTATCCATAAAATGAAAAAGAATAGTAAATAACAGCTTTTTTATTGGAGACTTGAGTTTCAACAACCAGATGCGTAAGAAATATCAACACAAAAAAAAAAATCCAAAAACCTGGTAATATTTCTAGCACCACATTTACTAACACATAAGATACGGAAATAAATCTTTTTGGACCACGTGATTGGGGGAGGGGGTACAATGGAAAAATGGTTAAACAAAAGACTCTGGGCAATAGTATGATGATCACCTGCATGTAGAATGTATTGAAGTCGTTGTAGCCATCCCTGCGGCAGGCAGAAAACTCATAGTTAGTACTTCATATATAGTGGCAAAACTAATGTAAGCTGCATCCATTAAATAAAATTCTCAGTCATGCAGAAGAAAGTAAAAAAAAGGTGAATTCAGTACTTTTTATAATGTGGAGCATCCCGATCCATACGAGCAAGGGTACCAGCCAATATAGAGATCTGCAAATACAGACCAAACAGTAAATAACACATTCAGTAAGAATATTAAACAAATTGAGCTAAAAAAGATAAGCGGATAGTGGCAGTGGCAAGCATTCACGGACCACAATAGGCAACATCTTTTAAATTGAGGTGATGGAAACGCATGACTCCACTTAAACCGTATATAATTATAATTTCTGGAAAAATAAAATTATCTATATATACCTTTTCTCCACTATCGTTACCAACAACTCTAATCTCCAATCCTACGCAAGCAGCATCTGGTGCAAGAGGAATCTCCTCGTAGCTCAAGAATTGGATAGCAGCAGGATCATAACGGAAAAACCCAAAATCATGAACCTAAATCAGAAAAAAGATAACATCAGGGTATTGCGTACAAAATTTGTGTACGTTGCGCAATGCAAACATCACTCTAAACAAAAAAGTAAGCATGCACATTAAGTTTCAAATCTTTTACACTTCAATAATACAAGTAATGAAAAACGAATACAGTCATCCAATAAGATGAAAAACAAATAGATAAGTTAGAGAGAAAGTCATCAAACATCTATTAAGAGACCGACCGCCCTTAACAAAGTACTTTTCTCGAAACGGGTTTGTATGCCTTCTACTACCACTATAGTCAAGATTGGTACAATAACTACTTTGAAAAACTACTATAAACTATAAAACACCATCCACAGCAATACCAAATCTCAATGGAACGGGGTATGGGGAAGGTGGGATGTAGACGGCCATACCCCTACCCGACGGTAGGGAGACTACATCCAAAAAGACCTCCCGCATTAGTGTGTGTAGATATATATGTGAGCAAATATGCAGTATATACGTGTGGGTACAGGGGTAAGGACAATATGATCAAAAGTAAGAATAAAAGCATATAAGAATCAAGCATATATGCATAACCGCGAAAAAGCATATAAGGGTAAATGGGCCTATGAGCATATATAAGTATATATTTTTGAGTACAAGGAAAGAGGCGAAACTTAAAAGAGCAATGAATCTTTGAACCTAGAAAGCTTAAGAAGAAAGGGCAAATTGTACCAAAAATTACTATACTTTAGGCCAATTTAAATCTCAGGCATCCAGCTTTTTTTTTCCCCGAACTCAAGGTATTGAAGTTAAATTTTTTTTGCAATGTAAGGTTCTCTCGACTTTTCAAAGAGGTCACCGATCATAATATTTTGTTGAAATGGTTAACTAATGTAATGTATTATTAATAGTCGGACATTTAAAGTTATTTTGGTTAAAACTATGACCGGTAACCTCATTCAAAAAGTCAAAAAAACCTTACATTGCACAAAAATTTAACTTTGATACCTTAAATTAAGAAGAAAAAAAGTTTAGTACCTAATATTTAAATTGGCATAAGGAATAATAACTTTTTGTGCGATTTACTCATCTATCCTAACTCCAAGTGTTCCTTCCTACCAGAATATGCATATACTCTAATGGACAAATCGCACAAAAAAGTACTATACTTTATGTTAATTTTAATTTAAGGCATCTTTTTTTTGTGCAATGCAAGGTTTTTTGATAGGTATTCAGTTACAATTTTGGCCGAAATGCCTTTTAAAACGATACACCACATTAATTAACCATTTCAACTAAATAAAATATACAAATTCCACAAATGAGCATCAACTCACCGGGTCTCGATATATCGGATACACCGGAATCTCCTCCCGATTCACAAACATAGCTTCCGCCACAACAGGACCTACAAAACAAAACAAAAAACCGTTACATTTCACTTTATAAATTTACAGATGACGTCATTACACAAATTAACATTCAAATTAGGTCAAAATTAAATAAAACTAACTAACCAGGTTTAACAACATGACGATTAGTTAAAATAATTCCACGAGCCTTATCAACAACGAACCCGGTCGCGTAACTCGAACCGGCCGATTCGGTATCGAAAGCTCGACCGGCGGTCGTACGGAGCACCACAACCGCTGGAACAACTTTAGCCAAGGCTTTACGCCAGTCGTCAGGTGTGGCTTGGTTCTCTTTGAACGGTGGATCGATCTCCATTGACAGCGATGATTCACCCATCGATTGATTGATCAAAAGATGTGTTTTTGTGTGTGTTTTTAGTGTGTGTGAAAGGGAGTTGAAAGGATTGATATATGGTCTTTCTGGTGTTCGTCTTTGTGTTTTGCAGCTTTTTTTACCATTGACTTTTACACGTGGCGGAGTGGGATTGGTGGAGAGTGAGTAGCTTTGTTGGAGTGTGACTGTTTTCGAGCTTATTGTGGTTTTGGGCCTCAGCCCACCTTTAGATAGTGGATTGTCTAGATACTGCTTAGTCAAAAGCTTTTTATGAGAAAAGTTTAGCCAATTGCTTGTATGAGTGTATCAAGGTATGTATAACAAAAGCATTGTTAGAGAGCACGGTAGAGGACGGTTGGCACTTCATTCGTTAAAAAAAAAAAAGACCAATGGCGTCGCCGTAATGCAGCAGCACCGGCGTCATTGCTCAGCCATTCGTCCTTTCGTTGTGGAATTGCGGCTCACTATTGGTGTTTTTCATTTTTTTTTTAAATTGGATGTTAAATAACGTTAATATGCACTTTCACATACATTTTAATCATCTCTTCCATATTTCATATACTTTTAACTTCCATGGATCTTTTTGAGGATGAAGCTCGAGTCGAACAATTATTACGTTTATACGAATATAATGAATAATTTCCAGCCCTTGATGACGATGGAGTCACTAGTTCACATGGTCGGGCACACATACCCCGAGAGTATGAAGCCTCCGAAAAAAACGTCTCTTGGATGATTATTTTGACGACAATCCAAAATAGGCCGAAATAAATTTCAGGTGACGGTTCCGAATGAGTCGAAAACTCTTTTTACAAAACTTCGAAGGTATAACAAGTATAACGTTGAACCTATTCCCGCGCACTTTAAATTTTTTAGGTCACGGCCAAATGATGCTGGTAGAATGAGTATCCACCCTATAATGATATGCATGTCAGTTATACGCCAATTTGAGTACGGGACAACACCCGATGTTTTTTTATGAATACTTACAAATTGGTGAACATCGTAGTTGTCTAGTTTAAACAATTTTACCAAATGTATATTAGATTTATACTTTGAGGAGTATTTAAGAAAACCCTCACACAATGATATTATGAGGATATATGAAATACACGAAAACTATCATGGGTCATGGGTATGCTTGGTATTATAGATTGTATGCATTGGGAATGGAGGGATTGGATGAATGCTTACAAAGCACAATTCAAACAAGAGGATCACAAATATCCGACAATAATGCTGGAAGCAGTTGCATTACAAGATTTGTTGATTTGGCATGCATTTTTTGGTATAATGGGTTCCAATAATGGCGTAAATGTTCGTTGGACAACCTCATTGACGATGTCGCTCCCAAGGCCTCGTTTACGGTGAATGGTAANTTAAACGGCCGTTAGCAATTTTTAGAGAAAATGACGAAACTTGCAATTTGAGCCTAACCACAAGGACGATTTATGTAATTTACTCTAACGGAAAAACCTTAATCACCTTAGCATTCACTGAATAGAACGGATTAGTAACTTGGATACACACAATAGTTAAAATAAAAAAAAAAATAAAAAAAAAATAAAAAAAATGACTACACAAAATAGTAAAAGGTAACAAGTTCGATACATTTAGAAACAATTATTCCAACAAAGAATAATAATGCTTTTGTTCAATTATATTACGAAAAGAAATACATACAATTATACAACCAATTTGCTAAGTTTTCTCACAAAAAGCTTTTGACTAAGCAGTATGTAGATAATCTACTTAGAGCGCTAGGTATTCTCGTGCCGTTTCGTTGGTGCCGTGGGAAAAAGTGATGCCACATCAGCACCTTTTTCTATAACATCAGAATTCACCACAACACTAAAAACCCTTCTCTCCTATAACTGGTGCCGTCGTGTATCATTGGACCCCACATTTTATTTTTTTTTTTCTTTTTCATTTTATTTAGATAAACAATGCAATTAACTAAAACCAAAATTTCACTAATAAAAAATATACATTAAAAAGTATAAATAAATAAAAATAAAAGAAAATAACAATACTTAAAAAAATATACAATTTAATGATTATAAAACCATAAAGTAACAGTGTAGTTTTAGGGCCCATTTAGTTTCATTTTCAAAATTGTTACATTGCAAAACTTGTTAGTGATAAAAAATTTCTAAAATTGAAAAGAAAATAAAGTTATACAAATACAGCTAGTATGGAAAGTGGAATCTGTGGGCACCTCTAGTTAAACATTAAAACCTAACAACCAACCACCAACAACCAACATTAAATCCCATTCACCAAAAAAACATTAAAACCGAACACCTAACAGTGTTTCACTTTCCCCATATTTCTTTACTATGTCTCTCTCATCCAAATTCAAGAAATCCATTCACTTCAACCTCCAGATTTGATTGAGTTCAACTAAAACCCAGCCCACCATCATCGGTAACTCGATCTACAAACTAAAAAAATGAGATAACGCCAAAAGAAAATAGAAAACACGAGGCTCGGTACTATGCTTGCGCCGTCCTGTCGCGTTTTCTGAGACCATTTGGGCTGATCGTGGACTCAGGACGCAAAAATGCGAGCCACGATGCGGTGAGTTTATGCTAGTATATCAAATATATCGAGACCCGGTGAGTTGATGCTGATTTTGTTACATGTTGTATTAGAATAGGGTCAATTTTTTAGTTGAAATGACTAATTAATGCGGTGTATAACTGAGTGTCAAAAAAACATTTTTTTTTTTGGTAAAAGGATATTAATTACCCATGTTAAAATACCTTACATTACAAAATAATAATAATAATAATAATAATAATAATAATAATAATAATAATAATAATAATAATAATAATAATAATAATAATAATAATAATA
>LBNU01038393.1:46349-58190 GCA_014162995.1 Artemisia annua | reverse complement strand
TCTATACGTACACGGGTTTGAATATTAAATATAGTTAAATTATTATTAACGGTAATATAAATATCAAATGGCAAGTACGAGTTACAGTGATATGAAAATAAATATACGCGATTGTACTTATAACGACTCATGTAATTATTTTTTAAAGTTTATGTACGGATATCCGGGAAAATATTTTTAAAAAACTTTACGGAGTATATTTTAACTCCATCAACGCTCATTATGTGCTACTAAAATCGCACATTTTGTACAACATGATATCAATAATTAAAGTTAAATAACAACATCAACCTTAACATTAACATCTATGTCAACTAAACAAAGTTAAATCTTTCATCTAATAAGTTTTTTACAAAATATAATGAAAAACTCATGCATAATTATTAGTTGTACTTATATCATAATTTTTACGGGTAAATTCTTATATATCCATATAATAAACAAAAAATTTAAAATAAATTTGATTTATGTGTAAACCCATGTGATCAAAGAACCTTTGGCCCAATAACATTATAAGGAGACACGCTCAAGAATCAAATACAAGANGCCGGTTCATCAGCTTGATGTCAAGAATGCTTTTTTGCATGGCTCGTTGTCTGAGACTGTTTATATGTATCAGCCACTTGGGTTTCGGGATCCGCAACATCCCGATCATGTTTGTCTCTTGCAGAGATCACTTTATGGGCTTAAACAAGCCCCTCGAGCTTGGTTTCAGAGGTTTGTTGCATATGCTACTCGAATTGGTTTTCATCATAGCCGCTGTGACTCTTCACTATTCGTTTATCGTCAGGGGACCAATACAGCTTATTTACTATTATATGTTGATGATATTGTCTTGACTGCATCTTCTACAGCATTTTTGCAGCGGATTATTACTTCTCTGCATATGGAGTTCTCCATGACTGATCTTGGCCCACTTAATTATTTTTTGGGCATCTCTGTGGCTCGTAGTACCTCAGGGATGTTTCTTTCTCAGCAGAAGTATGCTACTGAGGTTCTTGAGCGTGCTGGCATGCTTACTTGTAATCCGTGTCGCACTCCTGTTGACACGGATTCCAAGCTTGTTGAGGATGGTGATCCTGTTTCCGATCCTACATTATATCGCAGCCTTGCAGGTGCTCTATAGTATCTTACTTTTACTAGACCGGACATCTCTTATGCAGTTCAGCAGGTTTGTCTCTTTATGCATGATCCTCGGGAGCCACATTTTACAGCTCTCAAGCGAGTTCTCCGTTATGTTCGCGGTACATTAGCCTATGGTTTACAGCTTTATTCGTCATCGCCCTCATCCTTAGTTGCATACTCAGATGCAGATTGGGCTGGTTGGCAACAATCTATTATCTTGGTCATCTAAGCGTCAAGCTACTGTTTCTCGATCCAGTGCTGAAGCTGAATATCGGGGTGTTGCCAATGCTGTTGCTGAGACTTGCTGGACACGCAATTCATTGCGTGAACTTTATACACCACTTTCGACTGCTACCATTGTTTATTGTGATAATGTCAGTGCCGTTTATCTCTCTTCTAATCCCATGCAACATCAACGCACGAAGCATATTGAGATTGACATTCACTTTGTTCGTGATCTCGTTGCTACTGGTCATGTACGTGTTCTTCATGTCCCATCCCGTTACCAGTATGCGGATATCTTCACCAAAGGGTTGCCTACTGCTCTGTTCAATGAGTTTCGCTCCAGCTTGAGTGTTCGTTCCTCTCCCGCTCAAACTGCGGGGGGCTGTTAGCGATAGTTTATATGGGCTTAGCCCGGTTATGTATTTGCATTGTAATATTGGTCCATTGTATTCATTATATATCTCATGTAATATGTATTAGACACACAATCAATATACGGTTATACCTTTAATAATTGATTCTCCTCCATCATCTGTGTCTCGTGGTGCATGAACTTCTTCGTTTTGTGTGGCATTTAACACCTCATGCCTCACCTCATCTTAAGTTATTTGTCACGATCTTCCTTAAGTAAAAAGTTGTGTAGGATACAACAGGCCAAAAATATATTTGATTGTGTTTCACATGAATAGAACGGTTCGGTTGGGATTCTAACAATAGGAAACCTTTTCTTTAAGACGCCAACTGCCCTTTCAATTGCGTTCCTTAATGAGGCATGGTGAAGGTTAAAAAATTCTCGAGGATTTTGAGGTTCACGATTCGAGTACTCTTTTAAATGATATCTAACACCTCTATAAGGTGTTATGAGTGTACTTCTATGGGGTAGACCTCCATCAACCAAATAAAATTTACCTATAAACTTAGTAACATTTGTGTCATAATAATTAAACAAAGATGTCAATATACCCAAATTTTAGTTAATATATTACCGTCAGGAATAAATAGCTTATCTTCCCAAGTAAGTACATCTTTT
This sequence comes from Artemisia annua, assembly GCA_014162995.1. Taxonomy (NCBI): domain Eukaryota; kingdom Viridiplantae; phylum Streptophyta; class Magnoliopsida; order Asterales; family Asteraceae; genus Artemisia; species Artemisia annua. Next base: position 55,810 of record LBNU01038393.1, on the reverse strand, counting down.
ATTATTCTTGAGTCTGATGTCGTGCCTTCCCAACCACTCAAAATATATGTGATCAAACGTACAAGCAGCTAGTATTAATTGTAGGATATTCTTTACCACCACGATATCTTGGAGCATTTTTAATAGGAACTCTCACATGAACATGTGTTCCATCGATTGCCCCTATACAATCCTGAGTATGGATCTAGTGAGAAGAATTATTGGAATGAGAAGAGTGAGAAAAAATTGTGGACACATATTTTAAATAAGGAAAAAGAAATAATAGGGAGATGCATCTAGTTTTGTGAGTGCATCTAATATTTGTGGTTGTGATTTCTTCTCATTCTTCTCATCTTAATTATATTTCTCATTTGATCCTTACTCATACAATCCTTGAAAAAAGGATAAAATCTCTTCTTTTGCTGAATTTCTTTTTTAACACCTTCACCAATAGGCTGTTTAATAGAATAATATATTGATCTTGTAAAGATATTATAGCATTCAAAACTCTATGGAAATGCCTACTTTAGCTGATCCGGAATGACGATAACACCAAGAGACAAAATGATTTCTAAAATCATTACCTACAATATGCAAAAACCTAACAACTTGTTCTTCGATAGTCATACGTTGAGTTGGTCGAAGGCCACCTTCACTCTCTAACTTTTGACACAATATCTTAAAAGTGATTTAATACTTCACATAAAATGATATACAAGAAGTTATTAGTATCAAACTAGGTACATATAATATACAACATTTTTTTTTATAAATACAAAAGAATCAAATATTTTACTTTTGAACTGCTTCCCAGATGACAAACATAGGATCAAGAGATTGCCTAATTCATGATCTTCATAAAGCTTTCAGTTCTGTTATCTTCGACAACATTTATCTTCAAGTCATAGAGATCACTCTCAAAATTCATCCACAAGTACGACGTCTCTTCATCACATGTAACATCTTCTAACTGGCACAAATTGCTCATTGACACAGGCAACTCTTGTAAACCTCGACAGCCACTCATCTTAAGCCCTCTTAGGCAAGATAGTTCACCAATTTCTTCAGGCAGTACACTTATACTCAAACAATCAGATATATCAATAGAGGTCAAATTACACAAGCTTCCAATCGACTCGGGTAGTTCTCGTAGTTTCGTGCAACACTGAAGGTTTAAGTTTTCAAGATGTAACAGATTCCCTAACGCTTTAGGAAGACCATCAAGCTCATGACAATTAGTGATGCTAAGAGTCCGGAGATTAATAAGGCTACATATTCCTGATGGTAGTTCCTTTAGATCATAACACCCATCGAATTTAAGTTCTGTGAGACTGCTTGGTAGCATATTAGGAGACTCGATGTCACAACCAGTGAAAGCATCGCCTATCTCACACATAACAAATGATACTTTTTGTAGATTATGCAATGTAGATATGGGCTGAATAGAGAAAACCAACACATGTTCGAATATAATTATTTTAAGGCTGGATAAATAACCGATTGATGGATGATTGTGTAGTTGAGAAGGATATACTCCGAGGCTTGTGACACTTAAATCCCTTTGTTGCTCCGTTCTTTCAATGGAGTGAGGTATACTATGGATGTTTAGTGTCAAGTCATCACCTTTAGGTGCAGTTAGATCATAACAAAGTGAGTCAAAAGCTTCATCTGCAATTAAAGATTGCGGTAAGGTTATTATAGAGAGGAAGCATATAATGTACATTAATTAATCATAAAAAGTGAATAGAAAGAAATGAAACCTGTTGGTTGTGCTAATTGTTCAATGAACAACGGTTTTCCTTCTATTAAAAGTAGTTGATCCATTTTATGGGCCAAATCAGAAACCCCACTCAAACTCCTCATACTAGTACTCATAATTTTGGGCTCCATATCTACCTTAAAGAACCTCAAGAGCTCGTTATTCATTCGATTTAGCTTATACAAATAAAGAAACTTTTGGTTCGTGTTGAACTCATTAACCCTGGAGCACTTGAGAACAAGCTCTTTCCCTTTATTCATATAAACTATGAACGCCATGATCTCCTTCGGAGGACGAGCCAAGACTTTTCTATATCTCCAGCTTTCATTAAATTTGATACTTTGTAAGGTTTTCTCGAGGCATTTTAGTTGCTTTGTGAATCTGGCAGCCAGTATAGTCTGTTCTAACACTAACTTTAGACACTTCAGTAAATCATTGGTTACACGCTTTAACACAATTTCTATTGCTATAGCCATTTATGATTTCAATGAACGCAAGATGAAAGGATTAATAAAGGGTAAGATATTTTTGTGATCAGAGAAGGAGCAAGTGTGATATTGGTGATGAATATATATGTAGTATGTAAAGATGTATATATAGTCTACATAAATTGCTTCTGAAATACAATCTATTATGAACATATAAAGAACTAACAATATTATTTCGTGAAGGTTTAGATTGAAGGTTCCTCTGACGCGTTCATAAGTTAATTAAAAGATGCGAGTAAATATCCGAGGCTATTAATTTGTTTGACATGGTGATGTTAACGTGTGGAAGGTAATGAGGTGGAAGTATGTAATGAAACTAAAGTATTTTTTATGTTGTCATTTGAAAAGTCCACATGTTTATCTTTTGTGTGGAATAAAGTCATTGTCATTGTCACCTATGTGGGAAAATTTACAGTAATTTTTATTATTTTGTCACTTATTTGGTGTTGAAAAATATCTTCTTTTTTTTTATAATTTTGCGTGGAATAAATTTTACAAATACCATTGACTTTTTCCAACGTTAGTTACAACTGCATGGGTTAATTTGGAAGTCCTAGATGAATTTCATTTTCTTTAATTTGTTTATATTCCCGGAAGAACTTGTGTGGCCAAAAACACCAAAATATACAAAAAGCCTCTAGCGAATCAAAAGAACAAACAAAAAAGTAAAATGGGAAAAGTTCTACAGAGAGAGAAAATAAGAAGCCAACATCCATTTTGAGTTGGATTTCCAGCAACACCAAGAAAGATTAATTTTTGAGCACGTAGAGATCCAAAAGAATTAGGTAGATAGATAAAACATAAATTTTCAAATGTATCGTTATCCAACTTAAATCTCAAAAAATGTCATATACTAGCCAGACATTCGTACTACCTAGTTAAATTTGTGCTGATGTGAACACACACATTTATTTCACTTACAAACTTTACCAAGTAATACATGGTTTATGCATGGTATCTACATGCATGATCTTTTGTTTCAGATTAAGCATCTAACTTGATTGAAGTGCATGTTTTTTTTGGCTAATTGTTTAAAAATGTAACATACTTGTCATTCTCTGTAGTTGTGTGTACGATTATTTGAATTCGATTAATTTGTGCACATCTTTTCAATTGATTATTTGTGTATTAATTGGCGTATTTTTGTGTATCGAATCATGTATTTTTGGGAATCAAATCAAGTATTTTAGAAATCAATATACCAGATAATCAAAATTTGTAAAGATGTGCACGAAATAATCGGATTAGAACAATGATAGACAACTACAAACGGTGACAAATAAGATAGATTTTTAGAATATTAACCCATTTTTTTTCTTTATTCCATAACTTCAAGAAAGCCATATATACAAGCACGCCAAACTACTAATACATATATACAAGCACGCCAAACTAATACATGTAACATCACCGCCGTTCAAAAAAAAATGTAACATGTACATGTATGTAAACATCGTCTTTCTAGGCATCCCAACATCCAATCCGTCCTCATCAGCCATCACCACCACAGACCCGTCATCTCCACCACCCTTCGTCTTCCTTGCATTGCACCTTGTCTCCATATTAGGTAATTAACATAGATTGTAGCAGCCCATCTCCAGTACAAACTGAACCAGCTAGCGTACAAGCTAGCTACTATAACACGGATGTTATGGATTCAACTATTAGCTTACTTGAACTTAAAAAGATGGAACTTCTACCTTCGTATGTTTTTAATTTGCTATTTTTTCATCTCTTTTTTATGAACGACGATTTGTATTATATAACTAGCAAGTTGCTAGGACAAAGATACAACAAATACAATTACAATGAAATGGAACAAGCCACTCTAGGTTTGTGATCCATTCGAGCCAATTAAAACGAATGTTTTTGCTTCTATGGGTGATCCAAAGATATGTAAAAATCTTGATTTCTTTCCTTGAGAGTATATTTCGAGTTGGTTTCAAGATCAAGGCATACACTATTTCAATAACGTTATTATTATTATTTTTTTTATCTCTAAGGGCTCAATTAAGGGATATGGTGCTTAGTCTGTTTTGGTGGTGGCAAACTATTAATGGCATGAAATTAAACAGACCTCTCTATAGATGGGTTTTGGTGGTGGCAAACTATTTATGGCATGAAATTAAACAGACTTCTCTATAGATGGACCATAACGTAACTGATATATGCGACGCGAGAGACTAATCTAGTTCCTAATGCTGGGTATACTTACAATGAACATTTTTTTATTACTTATTCTTAGTTCATTAATATTATTTCTCATTGTTACACTTAGAACATAATCCGAGTTATTAGAAGTATGGTCACATAACACAAATCCCTTTAGAACACTATAACAAACTTATTAGGTACAAAGAAATCAAATAAGGATATGAACAAGTAGTAAATATCGACTAATAATACAGTTTGGCTCTTGCACTAAAAACCGTTACAAATTAAAGCATGTGATCCTTATATTGTACTAGTATAAGTTTATATAAAACGATGATCTTCAAATCACAAACGAATGATTTATAAAACTAAATTACTGAATAATCTTCATAAAACTTTCAGTTCTATCCTCTTCAACGACATTGACCCTCAAATTATAAAGATCACTTTCAACATTCATCCACAGATACGACGTCTCTTCGTCACATATTACATCTTCTAACTGCAACAATTTGGTAATGGACACTGGCAACTCTTGTAAACCACGACAACCACTCATTTTAAGCACTTTTAGACCACATAGTTCACCAAATTCTTCAGGTAGTACACTTATGCTCAAACAATCCGATATATCAATGAAACTCAAACTCTGCAACATACTAATCGATTTGGGTAATTCTTGTAGTTTTGTGCAGCATGAAAGCCTCAATATTTCTAGATTGGACAGACTCCCTAAACCCTTAGGGAGAATATCCAATTCATGGCAATTAGTAATGCTAAGTTTTTTGAGATTAACAAGATCACATATTCCAGATGATAGTTTCGTTAGATCATAACACCGGTCGATTTCAAGCTCAGTGAGATTTGGTGGAACATAAGATGAACTCATCAAAGCATCACCTATCTTACACATGACAAATGAAATTTTTTGCAGATTCCCCAATGAATAGATCGGCTGAATAAAGGAAGAAAGCGATACGTGCTCAAACCTGATTCTTTTTAGGTTGGATAATTTTCCGATTAGTGGAAGATTGTATAGTTCAGTAGGATACACACCGTAGCTTATGACACTTAAGACCTTTAGTTGGTGCATTTTCTCAATGAAGTAAGGAAGAGCATATTTTTTGCTTCGTATATTCAATGTCAAGACTTCAACTTTAGGTGCATTTAGATCATACCAAATTGAGCTGAATGTTTCATCTGCAATTAAAGATTTTGGTAAGCTTATTAGGCGAAGTACTATATCAATAATTAGCATTAGAAGTATGTAAAAAGATATGAAACCTGTTGAAATAGATAAGATACGGGTGTTGAGTGGTTGCGTTATTTGTTCAGTCCACCATGTGGGAAACCTGTTTCCAAATATTTCTGCGAACAATCGTTTTCTTTCTTCAACAGGCTCTTGGCTACTTAGGTGGATGGCCAACTCTCTTAACATATCGTGTTGAGTGACATTAAGCTCATTACAATAGCCTTCTAGTTCACTCGTATCTTTCCCTCGTGGAGCAAGATTTATAAGATTTCTTAATGAGAGTTCAATAAGGTTTTCACTCGTATACATCCCTTCATCATCAAAATTATACAACTCAACCCAAATATCCATAATAGTTGTGGCTGCAATCCGTTCGTCTTCAGGAAAAGAACCCATGTCCAAGAAACATTCTTTAACAATAGGCAACTCATCCAGTTCATCAATACTTGACTTAAGACTAAGAAGCACGCTTGTATTTGATTGCAATATAGATTGACCCTCTGACCATTTCTTGTAAGTCGTTTTCCATTTGAGCAGAGATTGCCCGCATAGAGATGCACCCACTACCGTTAGGGCTAATGGTAGTCCCTTGCACAATTTAACAATCTGCATCCACAGGCACAAGAAAATTTAGTAGTTACATGGGTTGTTTGGGATTGCTTATGTAAGTTCTTATCTGATTATCTCTTGAGCAGACAAACATATTTGACTGTTTAGATGAAATAAGTAGTTAACAATAAGTGGAGCGTTAACTGCTTATTTTTAAGCAGATAAAGTTTCAATAACGTGAAATAGCTATTAGGATCAAGAAATGTTTTTATATACCTTGTTAACTAGCTCGTCTGGCACATTAATACGAATTCCATCACATGGAAATGCAGAATAGCAAAGAAGAGATCTAGAATCTTCTTCATTCAACAAGCGCAACTCATAAGTCGATTTGAACCTTGGAAACAAAAATCTTGATGTGACCAAAATCTTGTATCCTGGAATCCGGAACTTAAGATCATGAACAATGGATTCAGATTCGGACCACACGTCATCAAGAATGAGCAACATTTTACTATCTGATCCCATTTGCCACATCAGCCTCTCAAGTTGGTTTCTCGCCTCTTCATCAGTTTGAAACTCATAATGATTTTCGCCATAATGTTCAAAGAGTTTTTGGGCAATGGTCTTAAGACTTGATGGTCTTGAGACAGTAACCCAAAGTATATTTTTTCCAAATACATCTGTCCAGATACAAGAGAATCAAGATTTTATAAACATGGAAATGCAGAATTCCAAAGTATCTTTTTTATATAATAAAACAAAACCCCTAGTGGGTACTTTGAAAAAGAATATTTCCTTATTAGGTAATATTTTAATTATTATTTTTTAATTTAAAATTTTAAAATTTTATTTTGTTGATAAACTACACAAGTAGAAGATAAATACAAAAAAATATAGATAAGATGCAACTAACAACAGGATTAAAATTTTTAAATGATTATCTTTAATAATAAACAAATATAATTAAAAATCATAAATCAAACAAAACAAAAATTAAATTATTTGTTTTTTAAATAAAAATATAATTCAAAAAAAATTTAGAAAAAAACCCGCGCGTGCGCGGGCATTATAACTAGTATTTATATACAAGAGAATCAAGATTTTATAAACATAATAACAACATTAATTAAATGAACACAATTGTTGCCTTTGTAGCTGGTACCTTTTATGTCATTGTCATGACAAAGAAGCTTGACCAAAGTAGTCTTCCCACAACCACCGGATCCAGAAACCACCAAAACTTGTGCATCATCATTGAGCAGCATGCGCTTCAATTCTTCACGATGCGAATCCAAACCAATGATAAGCTCTGGAAGCATTGGAACACTGCACAAGCTCGAACGCGTATACATACGTGGATCATGAGTACTAATAGCTGAAAGCACTTGATCCATTTTGTCAGCCAAATCATAAACGCCAATCAAAGTCCTTATACTAGTACTCATTGGGTGAAATTCTATCTGAAAGAACCTCAAAAGCTCGTTATTTAAACGAATAAGCTTATTCGAATGAAGCAGCTTTTGACACACGTTCCAAAAATTTATCCTTGGGCATTTTACAACGAGCTCTTTCCCTTTCTCCATATAATCTATGAACATTGTGATCTCTTTTTCAGGACGATCCAAGACTTTGCTCAATGTCCAGCTTTCGTAAAATACTGGCTGGACACCTTTTAAGGTCTTTTCAAGGCGTTTGAGTAGCGTTTTGAATCGAGCAGTTTGGATAGTTTGTTGTAAGACTACCTTCAGTAACTCATTGAATGCATGCTCTAAAGCAGTCTCAATCATCACAGCCATGAATGATTAACACTTAAGACGAGCTGAAAATGCAATATATAATGCTGATATGATATTATGCAAAGTGAACTTTGAGATTGAATATATATAAACTTGGTGACGAATAACAGTTATGAGTGCATGTATATATATACTTTCATGCAGCCGTACAAGAAATATGGTGGTTATTGACAGGAAAAAAGTATCAGGTAAAAAGTCTAGAAAAGTGTCAGTAACTTACAACGTTTTATCATGCAATTGAGATGGACACATCCATATATTTACGCTCTTCCAAGAGAAATTTCCAACGATATGCTGGTTTTCTAAAAAAGGAAAGTCATATGCTTCCTTTTGTATCATGTTTACCAAAATAGGCTTTTTGTAGTAAAATATATATTTTTTCATCTTTCTCTAAAAAAGGACAATTATCAGCTCTATTCTTCACCTCTGTTATCACACTTCCTTTTGCATAACAAACTTCAAAAGTTGAGCTATAAAATCATCAATTTATATAATTATATCATGTTAATTATAGAAAGCACAGTTGCGAAAGTAGAAAACACAAACATGTTTATTTGAAAATATATAAAAGATGCAACAATACCAGTTCTTTAGTTATGCAAAGCATATGCTTTATTAAAAGCAATTTATAAGATTTATTTACATACTTTATGTAAAAGCAGCTCATAACTTGATTATCTTAATACAATATAATTTGGGATTATGTAAATGTAAATCCAGTTTTGTGTGTTCTTGTAGTATGCTTTAGCACCATTTATTTTTGGCATTTTGAACATTGAATATTAGCATCTTCTAACTAACTAGTGGGTTACTAATTTACTATATATATGTAGAGTATTAAGATTGGCGCGTAGATGTAAAGTTGCTACAAATTAAAAGATACGAGTAAAATATGCGAAACGTGTAAGTTGATATAAATGGAGATGCTCGAAGCCTCGAAGGTGGTAGAATGTATGTATTATTTATTTATTTTTATTTTTATTTTTTTTATTATTTTTTTAAGAGAGAATTGCAAAATACATCCCTGTGGTTTACAGGTTTTACCATCTTACATCCCTGTCAGAAACTTTTGGCAATATACATCCCCGTTAGGCAAACGTTTGCCACAATACATCCCTCGTTAAGAAGGAGGACTAACGGTGCAAATTTTTTCTCCGTTATCTCTTAACAAGGCTGAAAATATTTGCACCGTTAGTCCTCGTTAGCCTTCGTTAGCCAAACACTTGCACCGTTAGTCCTCTTTTTGGGTTTTTTTTTAAGTTTTATCCGTTTTTTGTCAGTTTTTTTCCGTTTTTTGTACGTTTTTTCAGTTTTTATCCTTTTTTTTGTACGTTTTATCCGTTTTTTGTCAGTTTTTTCCGTATTTTTTACTTTTTTTTCCTTTTTTGTACGTTTTTTCCATTTTTTTTCGTTTTTTTTCCTTTTTTTGTACGTTTTTTCAGTTTTTATCCGTTTTTTGTACGTTTTATCCGTTTTTTGTC
>LBNU01038393.1:18169-45841 GCA_014162995.1 Artemisia annua | reverse complement strand
GACTAACGGTGCAAATGTTTGGCTAACGAAGGCTAACGAGGACTAACGGTGCAAATATTTTCAGCCTCGTTAAGAGATAACGGAGAAAAAATTTGCACCGTTAGTCCTCCTTATTAACGAGGGATGTATTGTGGCAAACGTTTGCCTAACGGGGGATGTATATTGCCAAAAGTTTCTGACAGGGATGTAAGATGACAAAACCTGTAAACCAAAGGGATGTATTTTGCAATTCTCTCTTTTTTTAATAATATTGTCAAAAAACTTACACATTTTTTTGTCCTTGACAAAATAAATGAACTTGTAACATATTTGTTTAATCTACATTTCATTTAACATTTCCACCAATAATATCTACCACTGTAAAGGGGTTAAAAATATACTTGTAGCTAAAAATTTTTGGGGAACCACAACCCCTTCCGATCTCCACTAAATTCTGTCACCGCCTGTTATTGTTTTTAAAATTATCCACAATACAGTAAAGCGCAGCGCCTTACACTAAATCATCTAACTTATCATAGTAGTAATTATTAGATAGGTTAACTGACCCAAACCTAGTAATGAGTTTGGGTCTATTAGATTTAGAGATTGAATTATTTTGCTTATTATCAAAGCTATTTATTTATATAAATACAATACTATCTCATATATATGTAAGTTATTCAATCAATATAATTATTTTGTTATCTTACATGGTATCCGAGCTTTAGGTACATAGTCATTGGCTACTCACCGGTGTTTCAGAGAGATCATAGTTATTTTCGCTTTATTTTTTTATTAGGATTTTGTTTTTCATATTCAATGTATAAACCCTAAATCCTATCCGTCAAAACACACAAAATATTATGTTCCCTTCAATCAAACATTATTTTTTCTTCCTCATCAAATTTTTTTCATTGATGAAGATCATTGTTGTTTTTCGCAAATAGTTTGTCGCAAATTTGGAGCTCTTACCTAAAAGAAAAGCAAGTTATGACGTAAAAAAAAGGTCACGCAAGGAGGAAGTCGATCGCAAGCAATAAACGAGTATGTCGCCAAATACAATTATGCTTTCGTTCAAAAAAGCAAAAAAAGATGATGATAGAAGAAAAGAAGAAGCAGCTTTCAGCATATGTTCCAATTTGTCGGTACGAAAGCCTCCCCTGGGTTTGCGTCCATTATATTTCGGGTTTGGATTATGTTGCTTATTATCAAAGCTATGTATTTAATATAAGTAAACATGTATCTCATATGTAAGTCATTCAATCACTAAAACTATTTACCAAAAATATTATGTCCTATTGGTATTCTTAATTGTGTAAGAAGCTCCTCAGTTAAAATATTTGTGGGTTTAAATCCTGGGATAATTTGTGATTTATATATTGAAGATTGTTTTAGTTGCCACAAAAAACAAAAAAAAGAGAAAAAAAAAAAAAAAAAAAAAAAAAAAAAAAAAAAAAAAAAAAAAAATTATCTAAGGCCACTTAACCTATCTAATTACATCATTGACAATAATATATTTTACATCTTTACACTAATTTCTAACTATACGCTGAACTTTACAAGTTTAATTCATGTCCTACATTATTATTATATTTTTATCTTTTGTCATTTCTGTTTGTGAATATAATTTCTTTTCAAGTATCCAAGTATTTTGATTACATATAAAAAATAGAATATTACAACATTGAGACGTAACCCACAAAACGCAAGCTAAATGAAAAATAATTAAAAATTAAGACAAAAATACAATATATAGCTGCGCTGTCGCCTATCTAAAAGAAGAATGTGATGTTTCCTATTTGGATGCAATGAAATTTTTGTGGTTTATATTAAAGAAATCACCACTTTTCAGATGAGGAAGTTTATGTCAACAAATTAAAGAATTTATTTAATATCTTATAAATAAAATATTAAATGAAGAAATGAACAGTTCATCAGGAAAGACAATCGATGCTTCGAATGCTAAAGAAAGTTCGTGTGCATGTTAAATGTAATTGTAATAAAGATAACCTTGAATTGTTTCATAAATGTGAACATGTGAAATGAAAGACGCTATTCTTGGCAAAAAAGTTGTAACGCGATGGTTACGTTGGTTCAACTTCCATTGAAATAGTTTAAGCTAATTAAGTGTGATTAGGTTTTGTTGTCATATTGTTGCTTATTTTTCATTAGTGATGCGGTACATATGAGCTTTTTTCTTTACAAGCACGCTGCCGGTGCCTTGTGATTACATTTTTAATTATACGTTTTTCGTGATAATAATTTTACGGAAGTCTACGATAATTTTAGGTTTGAAATAAATTTAAGTAATAAGAAACCAATAATATAGAAATAGAAGGCTACTTGTGAGACAATATATATGTTATAGTAAGTAATATTATGTAGGTAAGATGTCAAAGGCGGTTGGTACTTGGTAGTGGCGTTGTAGTCGCAGATATGTAACAAACGGTGTCATACCTGTCATTAATTTTATACCAAATAAATCTACACTATTTTTTTCGGTGAAAATTTATACCGAATAAAATCTAAACTATTTTAGAATTCTTTTTGTCATATTGAACTTAAAAATTACTTGCATCGTGTTAAAAAATAAATTTATCTAAAGTTTTAAGAACAACAATAATAGCTGAACCCAACATAGCGGAATATGCGAACTTACATCTAAAGTTTATCTTATGGATTTGGTTCTTAATACTTTATACTTCATACATAGTTAGTGGGTAAAATTATTTGAGCTTGATATACACTTTAAAAGAAGATAAATAACATAAGGTAAACAATCTTTTATATAATAAAAGAATTACATCATTTCGGAGTTTTTTTGACAAAACAATCTTAGTGGAAAAAAAATTGGACCAATAGGAATGCTCGATTTTGACACATAGGCGAAATCGAGCAATATGATTGGCCAATAAAAAGTCAAAATTAAATTGATTTTGGTCAAACTTTAATAAATTTGGTGGATAATTTGATTAAGGGAAAAAACACATAAAAATATAGGTGTCAAATTTATGAAAATAAAAACTTAAAAAAAGATGAGGTAATTAATAAAACATTGGTGGTTGAATTTTAAACATATTGTATGGAGTTAAGTGTAAAATTATAAATCTTCATGTTTTTTTTTATAACTTTAGATAATAAACAAATAACCCCTTACACTTTATATCCCCTACAATTTATAATATGAACTTTGTTTACAATTACATGAGNGCCTTATGGGCCAAAGCCATTCAGTTGGTAGTCCAACTGATATGAATCTGGGCCGCGCGTAGCGGGCTTAAATATTAGTATTGTTTACTAATCGGGTCCGTGACCCGGTGTGGACTATACGTCATCATCCTACATTATTATTACGTATATTTTTATCTTTTGTCATTTCTGTTTGTGAATATAATTTCTTTTCAAGTATCCAAGTATTTTGATTACATATAAAAAATAGAATATTACAACATTGAGACGTAACCCACAAAACGCAAGCTAAATGAAAAATAATTAAAAATTAAGACAAAAATACAATATATAGCTGCGCTGTCGCCTATCTAAAAGAAGTATGTGATGTTTCCTATTTGGATGCAATGAAATTTTTGTGGTTTATATTAAAGTCAACAAATTAAAGAATTTATTTAATATCTTATAAATAAAATATTAAATGAAGAAATGAACAGTTCATCAGGAAAGACAATCGATGCTTCGAATGCTAAAGAAAGTTCGTGTGCATGTTAAATGTAATTGTAATAAAGATAACCTTGAATTGTTTCATAAATGTGAACATGTGAAATGAAAGACGCTATTCTTGGCAAAAAAGTTGTAACGCGATGGTTACGTTGGTTCAACTTCCATTGAAATAGTTTAAGCTAATTAAGTGTGATTAGGTTTTGTTGTCATATTGTTGCTTATTTTTCATTAGTGATGCGGTACATATGAGCTTTTTTCTTTACAAGCACGCTGCGGGTGCCTTGTGATTACATTTTTAATTATACGTTTTTCGTGATAATAATTTTACGGAGGACTACGATAATTTTAGGTTTGAAATAAATTTAATTAAGCATGCAATAAGAAACCATTAATATAGAAATAGAAGGCTACTCGCGCGATGTTGAGACAATATATATGTTATAGTCAGTAATATTATGTAGGTAAGATGTCAAAGCGGTTGGTAGTGGCGTTGTAGTCGCAGATATGTAACAAACGGTGTCATACCTGTCATTAAATTTTATACCGAATAAATCTACACTATTTTTTTCGGTAAAAATTTATACCGAATAAAATCTAAACTATTGTAGAATTCTTTTTGTCATATTGAACTTAAAAATTACTTGCATCGTGTTAAAAAATAAATTTATCTAAAGTTTTAAGAACAACAATAATACCTGAACCCAACATAGCGGAATATGCGAACTTACATCTAAAGTTTATCTTATGGATTCGGTTCTTAATACTTTATACTTCATACATAGTTAGTGGGTAAAATTATTTGAGCTTGATATGCACTTTAAAAGAAGATAAATAACATAAGGTAAACAATTTACTATCTATATTGTGAATATCATCTAAATTATTTAATTTGTCAATTAATTTCCCCATGAATTATGGTGATTGAAATCGTCATTAAATGTTTTTCCTACAGTGTCGATCTACTTTGTATACGACTGGCAGGAGAATATCACAAGCATACATACATTTCAAAATATGAAAACAAATACACAAAAATGTATCTCATACACTCACACCTCTGCAACACCACCACCGCACGATCTATCTGCCGCTCCGGCCAAATGGGTCATCGATTCGCCACACCATTAGACACTGCTTGTCTGACACTCCAGCACAAATGCTCAGTCGTTTCGCCGCATTTGCGACACATCATCGTCGCACAAAAACACCCGGCGATTTCCAACATCGTGGCCACCTTATATTATGTTTATTTTCTTTTTTGCTCGTAGTCAGTTTAATCAAAAGATAAATAGTCTGCTCTATATAAATTTGTTCATCCAGCTTAATGAGATGCACTCTATTTAATTTTTTTTTTTTATGCTACAAATTCGTCCTTTACTATGTTTTTTTTAGGTTTTTTTCTTATAGTCTTTGTTCGCTGTGAATTTGATTGTTAAGAAAGCTTCATTGGTTGTATCATAGCCTTGAATAATTGTATTACTTAGAATTTAGTTCGTAGCTTTGTCCATGGTTTGTACTATATCAATTGTATATTTCTGAATTATGATGTATTTTAAGAATAACATTAATTGAAGATGTTGTATATATNTCTATTTAATTTTTTTTTTATGCTACAAATTCGTCCTTTACTATGTTTTTTTTAGGTTTTTTTCTTATAGTCTTTGTTCGCTGTGAATTTGATTGTTAAGAAAGCTTCATTGGTTGTATCATAGCCTTGAATAATTGTATTACTTAGAATTTAGTTCGTAGCTTTGTCCATGGTTTGTACTATATCAATTGTATATTTCTGAATTATGATGTATTTTAAGAATAACATTAATTGAAGATGTTGTATATATATGTATTGGTGCATTAAATGATTGTAAACATAGCTTAAGAACTTGTAATCCTTAAATCTATTTTTATGAAAATCCTAAAATTAATAGAGAGAGTATAAAATGCTTAACATGTACTCTTTTTCTTTCATTTTCTCTATCTTAGATTCTTTCTAGATGTTATCAATAAATTTGTCGTTAAAAAAACATATGAGCTTAGCTTTGCGCTGCAAATTTAACAAACCGATCTTAACTGGTTTTGTCTAACTTATAGTCCAATATGTGATATGTCATATTTAGTTGTCATTGCTTTATCAGTAACACATACATAATTGAAAACCAAACATACAGTATGGTTTCGGAATCTATCAAAGACTTGTCTGAGAAGGCAATAACAGGAATTTAAAATGTAGTATATGATTTGTCTTTGCAAATGTCAAAGAAAACCCCATTTCCTATTTGTTTGTACCGCAAATCAAATTGGGAAATGGTAGCAAACGCTGAACAAAGTCTGCTTTATTTATAACTAGAAGCACGCCAATTACGAGTCCAGACCATAAAACAAGTTCAAGGCTTCCACAAGATGGTGGTTTCAGCAATCATAGATGTAACCACATATGGATCCATATTCGACCCGGGCCTTCTGTCCTCAAAATATCCTTTCCCTTCTTTTGCAGTGTCTCTCCCCACTCGAATTGATACACCACGCTTCCCAACTCCCTAAAAACGAGTAAACCACAATAGATCTTTATGGAACCAAAACGTATAAAATAAGAGCTTTATGTGAGTGAGATTTTTGGTTTCTTGTACCCATGAGAATGTGTTCATGTCTCCAGTTTCATGACGACCAGTGAGGCGACGCTCATTGCCTTTGCCATAGTTAGCAATGTGATCTTCATGCCTAAGCTTGAGTTTTTCGATAGCCTTTTGAATGGCCTCATACCCGCCCTCTTCTCTCATTGTTTTGGTACTAAAATTTTAACGGAGGATATTAGCTAAAGGAAGCAAGTGTTTACTAAAACTCTAAAACTAAGCGAGATGTAAGTTATACCTATAGTTGGTGTGAGCACCTGCTCCATTCCAGTCACCCTGTTAGAAGATGTGTAAAAAACATTACCAAGATTCAAAAAATAATGTGCCAAAAGTAGTCTTTTAGAAACAACAAAAACTAACCGGAATTGGTTTAGGATCAAATGAGACCACCACTCCAGCAATTTCAGCTACCCGCTGTCGGTTATTCATAATCATTATTACCAATACATATTTTTAAACCTAAAAACCAATTCATGACTTTTAAGATGTCATGTGAATGAACATTAGCTAGAAATTATAAATTTACCTCAAGAATATAGCGAGCCACCCACAACTCGTCTGCAGCAGTAATACCGACTGAAGGTCCCACTTGAAATTCCCACTTTACGTATGCCAAAAAGTGCAAAAAAAGTATAAATGCTTTGATTTGGATATAAGTATTTGGATTAGGCAAGAAAACACCGCTAACTAAGATTCCGTCGTTAGAATATGAAACAATACAATTTTACAATTAAAAAAAGCGATTCTATGTGGCGATTAAAATAAACCCTTACAAACCAAATCGACCAATCGACTTTTCATCTAAATCCTGTGGATTGCCATCGTTTTCCAACGATTTGCTTCTTCACAGCTTTGTGTTGGATCGTTGATACATATTTAGGGTTTGTTTGAAGTCGTGTTTCTGTGCGATTAACCTTACTGCTTTCTGATTATTGTTATATAGGGTTGATTCGTGCATTATTTATTTAATCGTTCCTTATCATTCATTGTTATGGGTTGAGTTGATTCGATTATTGCTTATAAACCCTAAGCGATTAGGGTTTTATCTGTCCGTATTGGTTGCTTATGTTCTGCTTTCTGTTCTTCTGTTTGTGAGGTTTCATGTTCGTAGGTAGTAGGGTGATGAGTAATACACATCAATCGCAGGGTAATGAGGGTAGTAGTACGGTTAATGGTTCAGTCGAAGGTGTGCCTGGTGAGGCTGGTGTGACTGGTGAGATTGGGAAGGCGCATGGTGATGGTAAGAATGCTAGTGNTGATTGTAAACATAGCTTAAGAACTTGTAATCCTTAAATCTATTTTTATGAAAATCCTAAAATTAATAGAGAGAGTATAAAATGCTTAACATGTACTCTTTTTCTTTCATTTTCTCTATCTTAGATTCTTTCTAGATGTTATCAATAAATTTGTCGTTAAAAAAACATATGAGCTTAGCTTTGCGCTGCAAATTTAACAAACCGATCTTAACTGGTTTTGTCTAACTTATAGTCCAATATGTGATATGTCATATTTAGTTGTCATTGCTTTATCAGTAACACATACATAATTGAAAACCAAACATACAGTATGGTTTCGGAATCTATGAAAGACTTGTCTGAGAAGGCAATAACAGGAATTTAAAATGTAGTATATGATTTGTCTTTGCAAATGTCAAAGAAAACCCCATTTCCTATTTGTTTGTACCGCAAATCAAATTGGGAAATGGTAGCAAACGCTGAACAAAGTCTGCTTTATTTATAACTAGAAGCACGCCAATTACGAGTCCAGACCATAAAACAAGTTCAAGGCTTCCACAAGATGGTGGTTTCAGCAATCATAGATGTAACCACATATGGATCCATATTCGACCCGGGCCTTCTGTCCTCAAAATATCCTTTCCCTTCTTTTGCAGTGTCTCTCCCCACTCGAATTGATACACCACGCTTCCCAACTCCCTAAAAACGAGTAAACCACAATAGATCTTTATGGAACCAAAACGTATAAAATAAGAGCTTTATGTGAGTGAGATTTTTGGTTTCTTGTACCCATGAGAATGTGTTCATGTCTCCAGTTTCATGACGACCAGTGAGGCGACGCTCATTGCCTTTGCCATAGTTAGCAATGTGATCTTCATGCCTAAGCTTGAGTTTTTCGATAGCCTTTTGAATGGCCTCATACCCGCCCTCTTCTCTCATTGTTTCGGTACTAAAATTTTAACGGAGGATATTAGCTAAAGGAAGCAAGTGTTTACTAAAACTCTAAAACTAAGCGATATGTAAGTTATACCTATAGTTGGTGTGAGCACCTGCTCCATTCCAGTCACCCTGTTAGAAGATGTGTAAAAAACATTACCAAGGTTCAAAAAATAATGTGCCAAAAGTAGTCTTTTAGAAACAACAAAAGCTAACCGGAATTGGTTTAGGATCAAATGAGACCACCACTCCAGCAATTTCAGCTACCCGCTGTCGGTTATTCATAATCATTATTACCAATACATATTTTTAAACCTAAAAACCAATTCATGACTTTTAAGATGTCATGTGAATGAACATTAGCTAGAAATTATAAATAAAATTACCTCAAGAATATAGCGAGCCACCCACAACTCGTCTGCAGCAGTAATACCGACTGAAGGTCCCACTTGAAATTCCCACTTTACGTACGCCAAAAAGTGCAAAAAAAGTATAAATGCTTTGATTTGGATATAAGTATTTGGATTAGGCAAGAAAACACCGCTAACTAAGATTCCGTCGTTAGAATATGAAACAATACAATTTTACCTGACCAGGCATAACCTCGGCATTAACACCACCTATATTGATCCCTGCATAAAGACAAGCCTTGTAGTGTGCATCAACAATGTCGCGCCCAAACGCTTTTTCAGCACCAACCCCACAATAATAAGGACCCTAAATGTGAAATATCAAACAACAATATAAAAAAGGGGTACAAGTTATAATACAATACATTATAATTAGTTAAAAAGATTAGTTAATTACTTGGGGTTTTGGGAAGCCTCCTTGAGGCCAACCCAAAGGCCACTTTGTATCCTTTTCCATCAAGGTATATTCTTGCTCAAGTCCAAACCTATACAAAATTGACAACAATCTCATAATTTTGTGATATAGATGTTTAAGCAACTTTTTTTCTTCTTCAAGTAAGTTTGTTATTGTGTAGTGCAACATTTACGGAGGCAAAATGACTACTTACCACGGAGCTTCAGCAATGACGTCAGGATGGCCAAATATTTTGGCTGCATCAAACCTCTTGTTTGTATAGATAGGATTACCGGATGGGTTGTATGAATCACACATCACCTTCACATAACAGTTTATAGAGTCATTGATCATACATAGTAAACTAATTACTAACATCGGTCAAATTTAATTATAATAATTACTCACCAAAATATTGTTGCTTCTACGGAAAGGATCCTTGAAAATAGTTTGGGGACTAGTCATTGCATTACAAATTCGATAATTAGACTTATAAAATGTTAAACAAAAAAATCTATATTTTGATTTAGAAATATGCAAATAGCAAAACAATGTTGTTTTGATGCAAAACATGTACTGTACTCATGACTCACTATAAGATAACTTCAGTATCTTTGCCATGGGCTTGACCGGTGCTACTTCCATCGTAATTCCATTTCGGAAGTTTCCGTGCATCATCCACCGGTCCAGAAAGAGTCTAAGAACGTGGTAGTTAGGTTTTTATCATGTATGTTTAGATAATAATTAAATTCTGATCGATCAAAATGGTAGTTGCGTTTATGTAATAAGAATTACAGAAGTGATTGAAATGCCTAAAAATATGTATAACTTGCGTGTCTAATTCATTCGACCCTTGACATATATCTTTGTATTTATCTTTGATCATATCATACGTCTCAATCTCCTTCTAATTAAGCATATATTTACGCACCCAAGTTAATTAAGCATCTCAATCATTTTACGTAAATTGCCTTAAAAATAAGAACTTACTCTAGCTTTGCTTCTGAGGTCCAGACCAGATCCACCAATCCTATAAATGTTTAAAGAAGATTTAATGCTAGTAAATTCATCTCTATGTTCTAAAAGACAGAATAGACTATACACAATCAAAAAAAAAAAAAAAAAAAAATGGTTATTTTCATGATAACACGCAAGTACATGTAAAATCATATTAGGCAATTATTTCTTATTTTACTTATGTTACGTTGTATAGGTTTTATATATATATGCACATAAATGGCAAATTTTATAAAATTAGTAAAGTGACAATGCATCACCATTATCGATCCATGTAAATTGTATTTTGAAAAACACATGTCAACAACTTTGCATGAACTGGAACAAGTGTCTATAGTGAATAGCATTACAATAATTTGAATGACTTTAGCATTTCCAATTATACATGCATTTTTCAAAATAACTTTTAACTCGTAGTAATAATTACAAAAATTATGACAAATTGACAACAATAATAATTAACATAAGAGTAGTGATATACGCTTCTACTAGTTGCTGGTAGGTTTTCCACCTTCAAGAAAAGAAATGATCACATGCATTATGTATTAGCCTCTTTTACTTGTTTTTTTCATGAGTACTTTGTAATGTGTCCTTATTATATAAAATTGCTAGGGTTAGTAAGTTAAAGATATATATATCGTTACTTATAATCACAATTTTCTCATCATGGATAAAGTTAAGGGAAAAAAACATAATTACATAACTTAATCTATGTGCATATCTACAAATTATCACTAGGAGATTAATCATGCAAGAACAAACATAAGCCTGGAAAAGAAATGCCAAATTTATAATGATAGATACTCTAATAGAATATAACTTGCTTAGTATATTCAGAAGAAGAAAAAGTAAATCCAGACAAAGACTTTGATTCACACGGACTACATGTTAACCAAAATCTTTTTAAATGTTGTCAACAAATTTAAACGACAAAATTTGATTATGCATTAACAGTTTATTTGACTGACAATGTTTATCAATCTCTATCTTTTTTGTTAACACAAGAATCATATTACATGTATATTAGTTCTATTGTCGAAACAAAAATAATACGTAAATCACATTGCATAAAATATAATCCGAAAACTAATAAAATGATAAAAGAAACAAGAAACAACTGACCAGATGTACTCTGCAATGAGGTTGTCATGGTTAGTGGAGAGATTAAGGTTAATGAAATCTGTTACTGTCGACATTTTCTATGTGTATGTGTTTGGAGAATTGAGGTTAAGGAGAGTAAGGTTTTATAGTGGAGATGTTATTTTACTCTCAAATGAATAGACCATGTAACAACCACTTCATTTATTTTTAAGTTGGAGTTGTAAATGTTCATAGCAATATTACTTTCTCAAAATACATCACATATATAGCAAAAAGAGTTATGAACCGATTAAATAGTGGCTAGTTGGTATAGTATATATAGTCGCGTCATTTGTTATTATTATTATTATGTTTTGTTTAAATGATGTAAAGTTGTAAAAATAAATCTTAAAAAAGACAGGGACAAAACAATGCATCTTAAAAACACAATTTTCTTTTAACGGCAAAATGAGCGAATTACAATAAAAAGGATAGGGCACTTTGTTTTTTAACGGCAAAAAATATATTAAAAAATTTAGCAAGTTGCTAGAAAATTACTTACTCTGTCCATAAAAAGTGTCCACCTTACTATTTATATTTGTCCTAAAAAATGTGTCCAGATTTTAGTTTTGGAACTGATTTTCATATTTTACATTTATAAAATGTTCGTTAATTACTAATTCCTAATTTCTATATTAACTACGTATAAGGGTAAAAATGAATTTTTAACAATCAAAACTGATGTAGGTTTTACCGACCAGGTTTTAATATTTATAAGTTGCTCGTTTACCTAAGGTCTACCTAATGCACTATCGGGCAGTGTACCCGGTCGTGTGAGGTATAGCTAGTTGGTAAAATCGAGGTCGTCCAAGGAGCTATGCGTGTAGAAATTATCTAAGCTAACTGTCACGTTTAAAAGGGGGTTTATAATAAAAGATATTAATTAGCTAATAAAAGTAATAACGAAAGCAAGTAAATAAATAGAAGGAAATCAATAGGGAGAAGTAGTGTTAACCTAATTACTACTCTTGTTATTATCATGACTAGTTTTCTAGCAAATGCATCCTATCGTTTCGTCTGGGGGTTATATTCATTTAGGATCAGAGGGTTAAATCACCTAAATCTATCTTACACCTTGTCATATTCTCACCTATTGTAAATGCAAGAGTTCATCGGTCGGCGTGAACCTACGAGATGCAAGAGTCATTAAGTACCTCTACTAACTTGGACTAGTCTAGCGGGATGCGGGTATTGGTCACATCTTACATCCCCTCTAACTTCTTTAAGCATATCAGATTGGTAGGTGGTCCTAGGGCTAATTTGTACATGTATGGTGATATTTCTACCACCAAGTCACATCCTTATCGGCTTGGGTCCTAGGGTTAATTCACCAAGCCTTTAAGGAACTACCAATCATCTACACTACCAAAACTAGAGTGTCCTAAGACTCGCTAAGAAAGTATACAAACAAAACGATAATAAATGCTGAGAAAACTACGTCATAACAATAACAATTTCATAATAAGGCTAACACCAAGAGGTGTTTAGCCACTCATGTTCATAAATGCAGTAAAACAAGTGTTTAATATCATAAATGTAAACATGGATCTAATACAAATCGAAAGAAAGAATAAACTTATGATTAGTATGTGAATTCTCCCTTGGAAATGACTTGTATGCTGATAGAACTTCGTTCCTCCTGCTCCCTGAATTCTTCCCAACTTCTGTATGGTGAGAAGTGAATGAATAAACTCGGAATTAGGGCTGGTATTTATAGGCCCGACTTTGCTACGACGTAGCTGTATGAGTTGCTACGCCGTAGCCTTTGTTAATTGCATCTACGCCGTAGCTTGATCAAGTGCTACGGCCGTAGTTTCATGAATTGCTACTTCTACGGCGTAGTTGTTTGGGAAACTACGCCGTAACTTCTTCTTTGGCCACGTGAGTTCTCTACTGCTTGATTTGGGGTCTACGCCGTAGGTGGAGAGTAGCTACTCCGTAGAGCCCTTTGATAAGTTACTACGCCATAGTGAGTGTTGAGCTACGCCGTAGTGAGTGCAGAATCCGCATACTTCACATATTTTCTCATTAATCCTTCCATTTCCGCGTTTCTTCGTTCCTTTGCTCATCTTTGTCCTGAAAACAGAATATAAACGAATAAGAGTATATATCCTAACATATTAATACAAAAAATGAGAAATCTAGGTGGAAATTAACACTAAAATCACAGAACTATT
The DNA here is from genome assembly GCA_014162995.1 of Artemisia annua. Taxonomy (NCBI): domain Eukaryota; kingdom Viridiplantae; phylum Streptophyta; class Magnoliopsida; order Asterales; family Asteraceae; genus Artemisia; species Artemisia annua. The sequence continues at coordinate 32,251 of LBNU01038393.1, read as the reverse complement.
TGATGTTATCAAATATCCCCCCACTTGAACTCTACTTGTCCTCAAGTAGACCTTATTAGAATAATTCTTAAAAAGATATTTCCCAAGAAACTGGAAAATAGAATCTAAAAATTTCCTATGCTAGAATATATCAAAGCCGAACACCTCACGAAATGGGAACAAACACTCATGCTCTCTGTCCTAATCTAAGTGTTAATTTCGGGGTGATCACTCAACGCACAGACATAGAATGTATTCTATCATAAGCTTGGCGGTTACACAAATCTCTACCACTAGAGCTAAGGTCGAAACAATTTTTAAAGGCAATATTTGGTGAACATATATAAGGCTCTGGGTGTAGTGTTGTTACTAACATACTATGGCAAAGGCGACAAAAGCAATGGTACATGACCGGAACGCCGGGAAAGACACCAATGACTGCTCAAATCCCTTACCTAAGCATGATTCACAACTAAAGGGTAGGATAAGACATGGGATGCACAATAATGGTGTAAAAAGAAAAAGAAAGCAAATAGTCTTAGCCTATAACCGAGTTGCTACCACTTGTCGTTCATCCAAAGTCCAAGCTTCAAAATGCAAAAACTGGATCATATAAGTGTGTGTACCATTAGCAGACATCATGATGTGCACCACACTTGGTCTTCATGTTAGCGATTAAGAACCAAGAACTTCATTCTTCATATGTGACTGAAGTGGCCTCTTCGATACTAATTCTTTCAAAGCTCAAAATACGGTGTTATACAAGGTTGCACCAAAGATAAACTATCTACATACTGAATTTCACATTTTTTTTAATACAAGAAATAAAATATATCCCCCCCACTTGAGATGAACTATACATGTAACAATTGTGGGTTTCTAATGATCTTCAAAGATGGGTCTTCAACGTAGGTGTGATTCTTGAATCTCTTGACTTGAACCTCAAACTAGAACAAGTGACAACTTCCCAACCATAAACCAAGACTAAGGCGAATAGGTGTATCGAAAAAATAATAATATGGGTAAGAAACGAAAGGATAGGCTCAAAAAGGGTGTATCTAGGGGTATCTTGCTCTAAAGTTGAGTGCAACAAAGGGTTTAACACGGGGGTCGAATAGTCAATGTGACTACTCGATAAACACACACATATAGGTTGTTTGGGTGATAATCATAAAATATATCTTTCTTAAAAAGTTTCTTCCAAATGTATCAAGGAATCTCAATACACTACTCGTCTATGGTTTCAAAATGATGTAAAGGCTAAGTTCTAAAGTTTACAAACTACCGGCACACTCATAATTTTGGTGGATTTGGGGTAAAACAGGGGAAACTGAATAGGCTAAACCTCACCATGATATAAAGGGTTAATGTGCTCGGCTAAGGTTTATTCTAGTTAGGTTCGGAAAAACATGTCAAAAGTTTTAAAAGTGACATAATTTTTCAAAATAAACTAGAAAAATAGGGCAAAGTAAAGTTCAAGTTATAATTCTACTCCCGTCCCCCCACTTGAATTGTACAAAGTCCCTTTTGTACATAAATAAACTTTTAATTAAAAGGAGATTAGTAGAATTGGAACGAGAACTTCCCTGAAATTTGTTCTTGAAAATGATAGAAGGATCATGTTCAAAAACGTGCCTTCACTTCACCTAATGAGCAAATCTTCAAATCCCTGAAATCACACAACTACCACAAGCATAAAACCTAAAAAAAGAAAAATAAATGAAAAAAAATCCTAACTCACTTTCATAGGAATCACAGTTGTATTTAGCGTATGCAACAAGCCTTTTAAACCACTTGGTGTCCCAAGTGGACGAGTGAAGTCTCGTGAGGGTTTACACGGAACACACCCACAAAGTTTATTTAAATACGAATACAAGTTAAAATATGATTTGTTATATAAAAAAATTTAGGTACAGAGGAAAGCTACCGCGTAGCCAGAATGTTTTGCTACGCCGTAGTTGATAAAATAGTCCAGAATGACACCTGGAGGTTGCTACAGCGTAGTAGAGGCTGGAGCTACACCGTAGTTATGTTCTGGGGGAATTTCTTTGATGCAAAAGTCCAAAAATGAGTTTCCCCAATGCTAAGCTTCCTCTAGAACATGCAAATAATTATGACAAAACACACCAAACCAACAAAATAAAAGGAAATAAAAGGAAAGGGATAATTCGGGTTGTCTCCCGAAAGAGCACTTTTGTTTATTATCGAGTCTTTAAGTTAGATTCACTGCCACGGTGTAACACCCCAAAAATTTTATGAGCAGCGGAAGTCTAATTCGGGGTAATTACGTCATAGGTTCATAGTCATAATCATAGATAATTCAAAAGATACGTTTTTATATCATTCCAGGAAAACTCAAATATGCAGAGTTACAAAACATTTTTCCAAGTATGGAACGTTTCACAAAAGAGTGGTGAGTTTGAAAAGAATGATATGTTTATTCCATAGAAAAAGGGAGGTCCTGTGTGCCCTTTTTAGCCAGCTCCGTGCCATCATGCCGCTTAGTTTCCTGAGATAAACATGCTAAAAACGTCAACACAATGGTTGAGTGAATCCATAGTAGTTTAATTTATAAATAATGCGAACACAAGTCAAGTATTTTAAAAGTCAACAATCAAGGTAGATTGGCCTTGATAACCTGTGACATATATATACACATACATATATCCAGTGACAATATTGCTCCTAAGCCTCACGAATCGCAGCCTTAATATCGCGTCGCCATATCATAAAAGATATTAATAAATCATTTACACTACACAGAATGCAAATGTCAAAGGGCCCCCGGTGAATAGAAATGTGCAAAATTTCTATGTTTCCTCGAATATAGCACATCTCCTACCAAGTAATCACCTTGGTAGAGATGGGCCGTCACTCCGATAGATCTACCAACTATATTCGCGCTCACTAGCAAGTGATTAAGGTTCGTGAAATGAGGGACTTGTAGCACTAGTCAACTTAGGCAATATTCGGTAATTCATCGCATACATAAAAATACTTGTGTTCTATTTATCGCATGTATCTCCCCACGGGGTTTTAAAAACAATTTAAAAGGTGGGACTATAAACTCACCTGGGAGGTATTAACATCGGTAGTAATCAACAAGACTCAGATAGTACCCAAACAATAACGGTGACTTGCTAAATGATCTCCGACTCGCGACCTAATCAACGTGATATATATATTATTATCGGCGATTCAAATTCGTAGTATGAATGCCAGGTTTTACTTATTACGTATGATGATATCGTTCTCGTTTTATATAATACGTCCAAAATAACTTAACATAGTTGTTTTATATTCTCGACACGATAAAGTTCCCGTTTATCGTTTAATTATTCGAAGTCGTTATTTCGTCAATAAAAATATTTATTTTAAATATTTTTATTCGTAGTAAAATTTATTTAAGTTAAATAATAAATATAAAGTATATATATATAATTATTTTAAAAGTATATATACATATTATATATATAATATGTAAAAATGTAAAAAGGTTTTAAAGTAAAAATATTATATTCAAGTTTTATCCCTTTACTTTGCGAAAGTTACAATTTATACTCTTGGGTTAAAAATATTTACATTTTTAGTCCAAAACATTTCTTTTACACTTTATACTTTAAGTTTTGATTATTTACAGTTTCTACCCTTAAGTTTATTTAAAATATCATAGTTTCATTAAAATCTGAAAGTTTTCACAGTTTTACACTTTTGGTCCCTTAACGAAAATATTTTGCNTATATATATATATATATATATATATATATATATATATATATATATATATATATATATATATATATATCTAAAGTATATATGTATATAATTATTTAAAAAAAAAGTATATATATATTATATACATGTAAAAAAAAATGAAAAAAAGTTAAAGTAAAAATATTATCTTTAGGTTTTATCCCTTTATTTTGTAAAAGTTACAATTTATACCCTTAGGCTAAAAGTAATTACATTTTTAGTCCAAAACATTTATTTTACACTTTATTCTTTAAGTTTCGGTTATTTACAGTTTCTTGGTATGTGCTATTTTACACATACTTTTGACCTTAGTTTAAGTGTTAATAAGACCAAAAACTAACGTTAAACGCCAAAGATATCGTGTTTTTGTGTTCGTGATCGTGCAGGAAAGGATATTGCATAAATGGCAACAAAATCAACCAAAAAGCCCTAAAACGAGCACGAGATGTGGAAAAGTGTCTTAAAGCCGAGTCAATGATGATATTTACTTAAGAAAAGCCCAAGCCAAATGTATTCCTTAAAGGCTCGAAGAAAAATTCATGAGACACTTTACTGAAGCTCAAAGAGAATTTCAAGAAAAGTCCTCCACATTTGAGCAAGATGTCGCTTTTTAATCTTTTGAAGACCTTTGGAAGAAACGTCAACTCGAGTCCTCAAGATTACATTAGTGTTACGTTTAATGTTTAAGAACGTTTAGTAGTTTGTAACATAGCTTTAGTGCAATATCATGAATTGTAAAGGTTCAAGGGCTATACGTGCAACATCGCCAAACATGTGCAAGCTCTTGACCTATAAATAGAAGCTTAAGCCTCATTGTGAAAGGGGTTAGTCTTTAGGTGAGATTTAGGAGTAGTGTAGATTTTATTTTTTGTTAATGAAGTTTTGTTAAGCTTTTATTTAGTTTTCTCTCTCTACTCTCTCTCTAGAATTATTTTTAATCTTTACATGTTTTGAGTTTAATCTTGTTATTATCAATCTTTTATACAAGCTTTTATTAATTCTTACCACCTTTGCATGTTTTTCTAATTCGAATAAGATGAAAAATATGGGTTAGTGCTTATTTTCGAGTCGTTAGCTTTTTCATAAGCTTATTTAGCTTTTAAAACTAGTTTTACATAAAGTTGTTATTAGTTTTCATTTGATTTCAATCTTTTGTACACGTAAAATAAGTTCCAGTACGTAGATTTAGGGTTTAGCGAGTTTGACAATTTTTTTATAAGTAGCGAGTATGGTTGTTTCATTTAGCGAGTATGGAGATAACTTTTAGGGTTTAGCGAGTTGTAAATAGACCTAGCGAGTATGAGATTTTTTTTAGCGAGTATGGGACTTCTTAATAGCGAGTATGGATTTCATTTTAGCGAGTATGTTTAAGTTTTCTAGCAAGTATGGTTTTCTTAGGTTCATAGCGAGTATGGTTTTAGCCTTCTAGCGAGTATGGGTTGTTGTATAGCGAGTATGGTCTGGTTCACTTCCTTTCGAGTTTCATTTTTATTTTATGCCAAGTTAGGCACGAGTTCACCTCATCGTTTATCAAGTGAGGTTTTCATTTTATTTAATCTAAACGTTATGCTGTCAAATTTTCTTTAAAATCTTTTTAGTGTCGTTCTCTTATTTAAGTCTCATGTCTTTACGTTTTTAGTCTTAAACTTTATTTACGTTAATTGTTTTCAAATCTTTTACATTTTCTTTATCGCTTTACGTTTTTAATATGAGTCAAGAGTAGTTTCTAAACGTGTTCGCTTAGTGGCTCGGGTTTGTGAGTTAAGTGCGAGTGTTAAACGTTTGTGATTAATAATCGAGAGATTAATTAGACGTGTGATTTAATTATTCAAAGACAAAAACCTTGGAATGATCAATTCACTTGTTTAGAGTTATTATCTCTTCAAAGGATTAATTGACAACTAATCTCGAGAAAGGAAAGTAACTCGTCACAAACCATTAGCTCAAACTTAATGAACTCACTCGCGTCGCTTTGCAAACATATTGTCTTTTAAATTCATTTACCGCTTTCATCACTTATCGCACTTTAACTATCGCTTTCTTTAAGTCATTTTATTTCATGCAACTTTACTTGTTTACTTATTTTGTGTCGCTTTATCGCTTTCCTTTACTTTAATTGCATTTTAATTTGTCGTTGTAGTATAAACAAAACATAATCATCTTTTAAACCTATTCACTTCACATAGCTCACGATCTTGAGTGACGAGATCAGTTCAACCCTCGTTGGGACAACGATCCGTGGTTTACAAGCTTGCTTGCTAGATTACGACTCATCATTTCTACCCTCAAGTTTATTCAAAATATTATAGTTTCATTAAAATCCGAAAGTTTCATAGTTTTTACACTTTTAGTCCTTTAACGAAAATAATTTACAAAGTAGGTCCAAAATCTAGTTTTTGAAAAGTTAACTTTTATTCTATAAAGGTTGTCACATTTATTTTAAATAAACCTCATAAAAATCAGTTTCTATATGTTTGAAAATATTACAAGTTTTATACCGAAATTTCTTTTAGGAAAATACATGGGCTCGTTAGCCCAGTTTGGGCACAAGTTGGGTTTTATGTGTTTTTAGAAAAACAGTCGAAGGTGCCATGGTTTAGGTCGAGTTAGGCTAGCATTCGATGCTATAAATCTTGCATGTTTCGATAACTTGGTGTAGTTTAGTTCAAAGAATTAGTTAGTCGAACAATATATCTAGGTTGTACGTTTAGAAAAAGAATAACGAGACCCTTTTGGAAGGTGTCGAGGTGTTTTTGAAAATCATGTAGGTCATGTGTAATGTGTGAAATTTAAAGGCTACGTGTGGTACGTTACTATGTGTATGCATGCAAACGTAAAATCAAGAAAGGAAAGAAATAGGATCGAGTAAACTTACAACACCAAATGGTGGTGAAGATGTCGTGTGGTGTGATACGAGTGGAAAGAAAAGAACAACGAGCAAACTCTTGTAACCCTTAGCGAATATCAAACCCACGTTCAAATATGTAATCCAATACTTAGAAATGTAACCCAAAACTTGTGTTGTTTCTTCGTATATGATAGTAGCGAGACAAAGGGAATGAATGTTTGTGAATTTTTGAGAGTGTGATGAAGATGAGTGAATAGTAGGGTATTTATAGAAAGGACTTGGTGAAAGACTTGTGATCCTTGTGAAAAACACGTTACATATGTTCCTTGTGGTGTCATTCGAGTGGAAACAAAAGGGTCAAGGTCTTGTGTTTAGTCAAATCGAGTTGTAAGACAATGTGGAGGCTATGATGAGTTCTTTGAATTTGTTTAATGGTAGGGTAAGTGAGATTAGCAAACAAAGAGGTACTATATTCGAATAAACAAGGAAGGGAAAGAAAACATGTGACCTTATGTTGGAACTTTAGAGACACAATACACATTGGATAACAAGGTTTAGGATAGAAAGCATGGAAGATATAGTTGTTTAATGGTTTTAGATTAGGGTGGCTCTTGGTTGGGTCTTGGTTGGTCTCGCAAGCAAGATAGGAAGGAAAAGGTGGTGGCTTGGTCTTTGGTTTTGGTTAGTCGCGTACGCAAGGATCAAAGGAGGAAGGTGTATGTCGGGTTGGGTGTTTAGGTGACAAGTAATGAGCTTTGGAAATGACTATTGATGGTGTGAGCTTGGGTTGTGTTGGTGTCGAGTGGTTAGGGAACAATAAAAGGTTCTGTGAGACTTTTGGTTTGTGTTAGGTCGAGTCGAACAAAGACAAGAGAAAGAAAAGAAAATGTAATGTGACGTGAAATCCCTTGATGTTGTTCGTCGATGCTGTTGGGTTCGAACAAGATCCAATGAAAGAAACATGAATTTCGAAATGGTTCTAGGAGTTGGGGGTCGGGTTCGAATCTCATAGAAAGCAAAAAAATATTAAGTGAAGGTTTTAAATGTTTTGTAATTTGGTTTTGGATTGTTGGGCTTGGCTTCGCTGTGGCCCAAGAAGGAAAAATAAGCCGAGTGGGCTTGGGGTTTCGTGGCCCAAAGAAAAGAAAGAAAGGAAGGGGGTTGGGCTTGTGGCTCGGCCCAATACAAAGAAAGAAAGAAAAATAATTTAGCCCGGTGGGCTTGATGGAAATAATAGGCCCAGTCCAAAAGAACTAATATAAAATATAAAATGTGGACTCGGGTTCGGTGATGACGTGTCGGGGTTAATTTGGAAATAAAATATATGTAAGAAGTTCGTCGATGATCTTTACACGTACTCATACTTATATATAAGAATTAGTATAAGAAATTCGTCGGTGAGCTTTATTCGTATTCATACTTATATATACATATAATTTGTATATTAATAGTTCTCGTCTATATATCACATATCGTTCGTTTCTATTTAGGTTTCGCTTCGCAAGTGGGAGTCATTCGTATTTCCTCATTGGGTGGTGCCCAAGAGTGACAATCAATGATACCAGGTACTATCTCATTCAAAAATATTTATCGGTGACACGGGTGATAATTTATATTAAAAAAAAATAAATTGGCCCGCAAAAATGACTTCGTTATCATATGTTAAAATAAATCGATGCTTAGCACTAATTAATGACATGGGAAATTACGAGGTACCCACCCGTTAGATTGGATTTGTCCCGGAATCCAAAGTCGAATCGGTGTCCGGGGTCGATTTGTCGAATAGATGTGGATATTTCGCACGAATTTGATACTCGCGTTCCCAAGTGAATTCAGGTCCTCTCTTAGAGTTCCATCTGACCTTCACGATGGGAATGCGGCTTTGCTTAAGTCGCTTGACTTCCCTATTCATAATCTCGACGGGTTCCTCAATAAAGTTCAACTTATTGTCGATTCGGATTTCCTTTAGTGGGATGACAAGGGTTTCGTCTGATAGGCACTTCTTCAAGTTCGATACATGGAAGGTGTCGTGAATTCTACTGAGTTCTTCGGGTAATTCGAGTTTATATGCTACCGGACCAATCCTCTCAAGGATCTTGAATGGTCCGACATATCTTGGATTTAACTTTCCACGTTTTCCAAATCTAATCATCCCTTTCCAAGGGGATACCTTAAGCATTACCCTATCTCCGATTTGGAATTCCATTGGTTTCCTTCTCACATCGGCATAACTCTTTTGCCGGTCTCGGGCGGCTTGTAATCATTTCCTAATTGGCACTATTTTATCAGTGGCCTCATGAACCAATTCGGGTCCTGAGATTTGAACATCTCCAATCTCAGCCCAACAAACGGGTGATCTACACTTTTGACCATATAGTGCTTCGAATGGGGCAGCCTTAATACTAGCGTGGTAACTATTGTTATACGAGAATTCGGCTAACGGTAAGTGTTTATCCCAACCTTTTCCAAAATCAATCACACATGCTCGAAGCATGTCCTCTAAGGTTCGGATAGTCCTTTCGCTTTGACCATCGGTCTGTGGATGGTAAGCGGTACTCATATCTAGCTTAGTTCCTAAGGCTTTCTGTAAAGATTGCCAAAAGTTAGATGTGAAACGGCTGTCTCGGTCGGATATGATAGAGATTGGCACTCCATGTCGTGTAACTATCTCTTTCAGATACAGACTAGCCAGTGTGCTCATATCATCAGTCTCTTTGATCGGTAAGAAATGTGCTGATTTCGTAAGACGATCCACAATAACCCATATTGTGTCGAATCCGTTCGATGTCCTAGGTAACTTAGTAATAAAGTCCATTGTAATCCTTTCCCATTTCCACATTGGTAACTCAGGTTGAATCAATAAACCAGATGGTTTTTGATGTTCAGCCTTTACTCTTGAGCATGTCAAACATTTACCGACATACTCTGCAATGTCAGCTTTCATGTTTGGCCACCAATACAACTTCTTGAGATCCTGGTACATCTTGTCTGAATCGGGATGAATCGAATACTTTGATTTATGGGATTCATGCATGATTAGGTCACGTATTCCTCCATACAGTGGAACCCAACTTCTATCTTTGAAACACAGTCTTCCATCTGGTTTCTTTATAAATCCATTATTGCTCTCAGGCATGCCATAAATCTTTTCGTGCGGTCTATTCTCTTCCTTAAGTGCTTCAGCTTGCGCTTCAAAGATTTGTGACGGCAAAGGTGATCTAATTGTCATTCCCAAAGATCTAACTCTAAGGGGTTTAATTCGTTCCTTTCTACTCAAAGCATCTGCTACAACATTTGCTTTTCCAGGATGATAACGAATTTCACAATCANATAAATCCATTATTGCTCTCAGGCATGCCATAAATCTTTTCGTGCGGTCTATTCTCTTCCTTAAGTGCTTCAGCTTGCGCTTCAAAGATTTGTGACGGCAAAGGTGATCTAATTGTCATTCCCAAAGATCTAACTCTAAGGGGTTTAATTCGTTCCTTTCTACTCAAAGCATCTGCTACAACATTTGCTTTTCCAGGATGATAACGAATTTCACAATCAAAATCGCTTAGCAACTCTAACCAACGACGTTGTCTCATGTTTAAATCCTTTTGATCTAAAATGTGTTGAAGAATTTTATGATCGGTGAAAACCGTATATTTAGTGCCGTATAGGTAATGTCTCCATAACTTAAGAGCGAATACTACTGCTCCTAATTCTAGATCATGGGTAGTGTAGTTTTCCTCATGAGGCTTAAGTTGTCGAGAAGCATAAGCTATCACCTTATATCTCTGCATCAATACGGCTCCTAATCCTTGGATTGATGCGTCGCAATACACCACGAAGTCTTCACTTCCTTTGGGTAATGCTAATATCAGGGCTTCGCACAGCTTCTTTTTCAAAAATTGAAACGCTGTTTCTTGCTCTTGTCCCCAGTCAAACTTCTTCTTCTTCTGGGTTAACTCAGTCAACGGCTTAGCTATCTTAGAGAATCCTTCAATAAATCGTCGGTAGTATCCGGCAAGACCTAAAAATTGACGTATCTCGGTAGGACTAGTGGGGGACGTCCAATTTTTAACGGCTTCGATCTTAACGGGATCTACGTGAATACCTTTACTGTCAATCACATGCCCAAGAAATTGTACCTTCTCAATCCAAAATTCACACTTGGAGAATTTGGCGTACAATTTCTCCTCTTTGAGCAGTTTCAGTATGGTTCTCAGATGTTCAGCATGCTCTTCTTTGCTTCGAGAATAGATTAGAATATCATTGACTCGTCCCAAACTAACCAGTCAACCGGGTGTGGTCAACTAAGTCAAATGATGGAGAAAGTGATCAATTTATGATCCGGTGTAAGCACAGTGTATTCCCGGGTCGTTATATCCCGACGAGATTGAAATTGTATTTTTGAAAACATTTTTGGAATAAGTGATTGAGAACAGTAACCAGATTGAGAATGATTATTTGGTATTGATTACACTAATGGAAATGATAAATAACAAAATTCTACACTATAGGGAAACAGAATTAGGCTTTTGGAAAACCTAATACAGATAGATTAATTATGTAAAATGGAAAAGGTTAAATATGAACAATTACAAACTACAGGGGTAAAAATGAAACTTTTTCAAACTTAAAATGAAAAGAAAATTAAATTAAAAAGAAAATTATTTTTTTGATTATTTTAATATTTAAATATTAATTAATTAATAAAACTTATTTAAAAAGTTAATTAAAACTAATTTATAACAAATCAAAAAAGGATTAAGATTACAAATTACACTAAAAATTTGCAAAATTAATTTCTAAAAATCTAAAATGACTTAAAAGAAATATAAAAATTAAAAATAAATATTTTTGTCTTTTTGTGGATCTTTTATTAATTAATTACTAAACTATTATTTAAAGGTTAATTAAAATAGATTAAATAAGAAAAATAGAAAATGAAACGAGAAAATTACAAATCCAATTTTTACAGATTCTTAATAATGTATACAAGCTAGAAAAATTATAAAAATGGATCTGAGATTAATTTTAAACACTTAAACTATTTTCTTTGTGGTTTTTCTAATAAAACTGTTTTAATTAAAATTAAATCTAAAAATCACCAAATTAACAGTAGAAATTATGAGAAAATTACCAGAAGTGCTAAATATTATTTAGAACTTAGGAAAATTATAAAATTATACTACTGTTTAACAAAAATTTATTGAAACTATTTAATTACTAATATTAACTAATAATTAATTAAACTGTTATTAATTCTAATAAATACTAAATGAACAGGGAAAATTCTAAGAAAATTTATACAAATACTTTAAGATACTAAGAATTTAAGAAAATTAAGAAAATAGGATAGTACTTAATAAAAATTTAAAAAGAAAAATAAAAATCTTAATTATATTAAATAGAAACTATCACTTTTCTTAAAAAGTGATGATTTTTTGAATTTTCTTTTTGGAAATTGTTCTAACACTGAAAATGAACAACTTTTGTAAAAACACTTTTGCTAGAGCTAAAAAATAAGCTCTATGCAAGCTTTTGTCTATGGCAGTGAGTTTTGTAAATAAGCAGTTAGAGCAAATAAGCCACAGAGCTAAAACCAAGGAAGGGACAAGCTACAAACAAGCTAGGAACAATGGAAATAAGCTAAAATAGACAAGTAAACACACTGAGAAGCTTAAATGAGCAAATAAGCAAATCCCAAAATTACACAGAGCAAAACAGGATTCTAGGTCTTATTGACAGGCCAAAATAAGTTGGGGCAAAAGCTCTGAGAACTAAGATTAGCTTGGAAATGGCAAGTCCACCCAGTAGGCTTTCCAAAAAGCCCACAAGCTCAGGAAAAGCTCAAGTAATGAGCTTTCTAGAGGCTTATGAAGATGGTGCAAAACTCTGAATAGATTTAGTGTGCACAGGGCAAAAGGTTAAGTGCCAAATAAGCTCAAAGGTGCTTATCACAAGCAAACACAAACAATACTAATCCAAGCAGATACAAAACAACTAAAAACAACTAAAGATCAATTCTTGATCTCACAGTGAGCAAGAAATCAACTAGCTATTAGTATATTGATGAGTCAGTTTTAACAGTGGTCAAGGGGCAACTACAAGGGTGAGAATAAGCTATCAAATAAGCAGAAAATGGCAAACCACAAACATAGATAGCAAGACAACCTAAGTGGCAACACAAATCACCAAATTTCAATCAATTTGACCAACTATTGAGCAAGTTGTGGCTTCAAGAAAAATGGTGCAAACTGGTGCACAAGGGAGGTTTTGAAAAAAAGGGCTTAAAAAAGACAAGCAAATAAGCAGTTTAAATAAGTAGAAATAAATAAACAAAAATATTTTGATGAAGATGAGCAACCAAAGTTTATTTTCCCAAAAGCTCAAAAGATGAAACTTAAAAATGAAGCTTAGAGAAAATGGGACATTTTATTCAAAAACTTTTTCTGTGGAATTTGACTTTTTGATTTTCACTCTTGTTTTGACTTTTATGAGATTTGATATGTATAAACTAATTAAATATGATGTTTTGAGCTAATGTATAACCTAATTATGCTAAGTTAACAAATAATGCATTGTTTGTGAAGATTATGATTCATGAAAATCTCATAGTGACTAAATCAAAAAGGATTAGAGAGATCCTTGACTTTTTTCTATACAGCTACTAGTTTTTAAGGTTTGCTTGAACTAATAAAGCCTAATGGAACATGTCTCAACAACAAACAACCACTGAATCTCACTGTGTCTCAATGAGTTTAACTAAACCAAACACTCCTTTAAAGGTGAGTTTAACAAGTTTTCAAAGCAACTCAGAGATTTGAGCCATGAATTCATTAGACCATGTTTTCATATGATAGCTAAGACTGTTTTAGGCACACAGAAACCAATAATTTTTATTTTCACAAACAATTCACCAACATAACCCTTTAACTGTGAAAATGGAATACCAAGCAACAATGTAATCTATCAAATAAGCAAGCAAGTTTACACTAAATTATCATATAAGGATACTAAATAAGCACTAAAACATAGAGATAAACAGTGATAAGCTATTACACAGTAAAATCACAAAATTACACTAAATTATCTAAAAATTAAAAAAAATTGAAATCTTACAAGAGACCTTTGCTCAAATCAAGGCCAAATATGCTCGAGGAGCTACTCTACAAGCTCCTAGCTTATCAGAGATAAGCTAGGTACAATCCATCTTGCCCCTCCATTGAAGGCAACTTCCAAAAGCTTCCACAGTCAATTGCTAAGGTACCCTGTTTGTTTTTGATTTTCTTTCCTTATTTTTTGTTTTTCTTTTATATTTAAGAGCTTAAATGAGCTTGTGAAACATTTGTGATGACTAGAAAACTTAAACCATAATTTAGCTAACACTTCAAATTTGATGATGAGACTGATAAATGAACAACAGTAGAATTTATAAACTAAAAGCTTTTATTAATCAAAGAAAACGAGTTACAAGCTAAGGTTTTTGATTAAAATTAAAATTACAACAGATT